>NC_061160.1:59476857-59492355 GCF_022113875.1 Hydra vulgaris
AGAAAAAAAAAAGAAGAGAATAACTAAAAAAAATAAACTTGTTGGAAACCTCAATTTAGCCTGTAATGAAATGATCAGAACAAACTCTATAGTAAGTTGCATCGAAATTCATGTCTTTACGTTTTATTGCACAAAACCATTTATTTTTCCTTTCTGTTGAGAGTTGCTTAGTTTCCTCGTCGTGGTGTAAAAGTATGGTTGGAATGCGAAAAAATGACTTTGTACAATTTTCAGAACGATTAGTGCAATTAAACACACAACAAAAAACCATGGTTTTAAATGTTTTCAAAATTATATGAACAAATATATCAATACAAAAGCGCAATAAGTATACGGTAACTCGTTGTTTGTTTGTGAACCATCATGGCGGCTTATTTACAATTTAGTTTTAGCTGAAGCTAGTGAGGCCAGGTCGGAACACCGAATGCGTTGCTCTTATACAAAATGAGGAAATTGGCATATAAATAAAGAAGAAATTAAAATATTTAACTTATTTTTTCACAAGACATTAAATTTTTATTTATATTTCTATATTTAAAAGAATCATATTCGGTTTTCATAAAAAAACAATTTATTGTATTTTTTTTCGGTTAGTCCGGACTAATTCTAGATTTGTCCGGAAAACTACACAAGTCCGGATGATTTTAAAAAAAAAAGGAGGCGCCTATATTTTATAGAATTTTACAAACTATGTATATGAACACTATTTCAAAATAAACAGTATAATTGAATATAATAAACAACTCTGCTATCATATGATACTTGGCTATTTGCATTCTTTCACAGTTTCTCAACGTTCTATTCTAATAGATGTTTTTAATTACTTGTGGCTATGAAAATAGCCGTTTGTTTAAAATTCAACGCAGAACAGCTCATCAGTATGATTCTTCATGGTCTTACTTCTTAAAATAGTTAATTGCTTGTTAAAATTGATTAAATTGTTAATTAACCAAAATTATGAGATTGCCTAACCAAAAAAAAAATCAATAAAAACTATTAACAATATTAATAATAAAACTATTTTACCTTTATTTTAAGCAGTTATCAGAAGAACTGTCACTTTGCTTTCGTCAACTATTTTGTTTTCACTCTTTTTTTATCCATTTTGTTTTTTTTGCAAAAGAGGTACATATCAGATGTCATGAACAAATAATTAGCTGTATCCCTAGTGTTTTCTGCAAGAGGTTAAACGAGCATGACCAAATTGAGCAGTTTTGTTTTCCTTATTTCTGGCTTCAATAGAACTCTCAGAAAAAGAACCTATCGGATACTTAAAATACCTTATAAAAGAAGTACCATGAACTATCACTCTATGCACAGATTGTGACAAAGGTATGGTTTTTAAAAATTTATCATTAGTTATGAGTGCAAATAGATGTTCAGATTTCTGTTTGAAAACCTTTATATCCTGTCTTGTAGTTGTTCTGCTTATATCAATGAGTAAATCTCGAAACAACTTAATCATTCTGATATCCAAGTTTAAAATTCTCCTTGTCACAATCGGGTTATTAAATAATTTGCGAGCAACATTTCCAGTATTGGTTGTTCCACATCCTTTCCTGACAAAAGAAACCCTTATATTCAGTTGTATTCAGCTGGAATTTTTTTTTGTTTTCAATAAATTCTTTACTCTTTTGTGATGGAATATTTCTTCCTTGCTTAACAGCTGGGAGTTTAGAAGCAGTATTGAAAATCCACTCCATATAGCGCATCCATAGATGAAGACTGAAAATTCAAAGTTTCAAAACATGCTTGTTTAAATTAATATTTTTTTTCCAAATAGTTTTCAAGTTAAATTCTCTAGAATTTGCAAGGCATACATGGCAGGACTGAGATGAAATTTTTTTTTTTAACATATTTGATACAACAGCGTTTAGTGTTTTGCCATCATTCATTGTGGTATAAATAATTGACAAACTAGACTTTACTACAAAAGTACTTTCACCAAGTTTAAATTCAATATTCTTCAATAAAAAAATTTCATTTTTCAAATGTTCAAATTTTTCCTGAATAAAACTAGCAGTCTCTTTTGCAAAATAAAAAAGAAGATGACGGGTTGCATCTGGACTATTTGGAATTAAATTTTTCCATATTATTTTTCCTCCACTTCGGATCTCCAGCAGTACAAACACTATTCTATACACAGAGCGATCATCTACACCTCTTTTCATAGTTGCTGAATTTTGAAACTCAGATTGATCACTTTGACCATCACCTCCTACTTTGCAAATAGTTTGTACATTATCACGCTCTTCTCGTGATAAACACATTATGCAATTACTTTCATAATTCAAAAGATATTCAAACATTCTAGAAACTGAATGCTTTATCATATAGAAAAGACTACATTTTACTTCGGTTTCAGAATATTCAACCTGTTCTGGATATGTCAATTTTTTGTATTGCTTCAACTTGGTTAAACCTAGAGGAACAAGATGACGATTATGAGTCACTATATTTTTAAATTCAGTCCATGTTCTATCTGTAAGTTTCAAATTACAAAGAGCTTGCAATGACAAATTAGAACCATATAAAATAGCCCTACCATCAATAGAAGAATTAGATTTAAACCTTTTGACAGCATGTTGTAGTTCTTCCACCTCTCGTTCTCTAAGACTATCTGTTCTTTTACGCTTCATCCTGTTTGTAAGCTTAATAAAAGACTTTCTAGGTTTTGGTGTACAAGATATATTGACTGCAGATGATTTAGGTATTCAACATGGTATACTATAAATAATAAAAAAATACATTGAAGCATATATACATTTTAAAGGTTTTGTGAAACATAGTCGAACAACATGGATGTGTGTGCAAAATAAAAAGAGGGAGAAACATTTATCTATGCATACCTGTTTACATTGGATCCATGAGTACGAAGCAGTAATTCCCCTTCTTTTATTTTACGCTCATCCTGCTTGATGAGTTGATTACCCTGTTTAACCAGATTTTCACCTTTTCTAATTAATAGCAGTTCTTCCTCATGTGTTCTAATCTCTTTTTCAGAATCTTTTTCTAATCTACACGCACAAGTATAATATATATATATATATATATATATATATATATATATATATATATATATATATATATATATATATATATATATATATATATATATATATATATATATATATATATATATATATATATATATATATATATATATATATATATATATATATATATATATATATATATATATATATATATATATATATATATATATATATATATATATATATATATATATATATATATATATATATATATATATATATATATATATATATAAATATATACATTTTTTTTTTTACAGCAAATATCGATATAGGTATGTATCATGGATAAATGAATGTATCAGAACCAAATGTTATTTTTAAACTAAAAAATCAGTTTTGTAGCCCAGTTATGCTGCCCAAATGTTTGTTGATTACTTTGTCTTAGTCAAAAATTTGTTTTATCAGAACCATATGTTATTTTTAAACTAAAAAATCAATTTTGTAGCCCAGTTATGCTGCCCAAATGTTTGTTGATTACTTTGTCTTAGTCAAAATTTTGCTTTATCAGAAGCAAATGTTATTTTTAAACTAAAAAATCAATTTTGTAGCCCAGTTATGCTGCCCAAATGTTTGTTTTTAACTCTGTCTTAGTCAAAATTTTGCTTTATCAGAACCAAATGTTATTTTTAAACTAAAAAATCAATTTTGTAGCCCAGTTATGCTGCCCAAATGTTTGTTTTTTACTTTGTCTTAGTCAAAATTTTGCTTTATCAGAACCAAATGTTATTTTTAAACTAAAAAATCAATTTTGTAGCCCAGTTATGCTGCCCAAATGTTTGTTTTTACTCTGTCTTAGTCAAAGTTTTGCTTTATCAGAACAGCAGTATCTACATTGTATGTTTTTCGATTTCAGGTCATAATGGCATATCATCACAAGTCTAGTTATCAAAAAGCTAAAGACCGTGAAGATAAAAAGAAACGTGAGGAAGCGGTCATTTCAAAAACTGTTAAAATAACTGAGCTTTTTCCTACGATTAGTGACAATGTCAATAGAGAAGACCCACCATCGAATTCACCTTTACCATGTGTTGGTCAGTGTGGTTTGCCTGGTCAATTTGGTCATGAATTTGAACGTGATAACAGTGTTGCAGCTGTATGCACTCAATCTATCTCTCACTCTGAATCTGATGATATGGTAGACGCGGAGGCACTTTCTCAGAAACCAGAAGCACAAGCTGGTTCTAAAGGTGATGACAATTCCTTTTCCACTGACATTGGGCAATGGTCTGAAGTGGAAATCAATGATACATTCTGTAACTTTTGGGTAACTCGTGGCAGTGAATGTTGTCAACATTCAAATGCTGACTTTACTAGTTCAATGCAAATTTATGGAAAACAGAAGCGCTACTGCTCACAGAATCTCTTTTATCGTGTTCATTCTCGCAATGGTGAGAAAGTCCCAAGGTCATGGTTGTGTTATTCACCAGCAACATCTCGCATTTACTGCTTTGTATGTAAATTATTTTCTCCTGATGATAATTCATTCTCAAGGAATGGTTTTTGTGATTGGAAAAATGCAGCTTCACGAATACAGTCACATGAAAACAGCATTGCACATAGAAATGCAACAATCACAATCAGCCAAAGAGTACAAGTCAGAGGATGTGTAGATTCAGCAATAGTTGAGCAATACAGACAGGAATGTGCATATGCAAAATCTGTGCTAGAAAGAGTTGTCTCAGTTATCAAATTACTTGCTGAAAGAGGGCTGGCATTTAGCGGACATACTGAAATATTGGGGTCAAGTTCTAATGGCAGTTTTTTGGGAATTTGGAGTTGATTGCTTAGTTTGATCCATTCCTCTCCAGTCATATTGACAACCATTGTGGTAAGGGGAAAGGCTCTGTTTCATACCTGTCATCAACAATTTGTGATGAGTTAATTGATGTCATGGGAAAGCAAGTTATGAAAACAATATTGTCTGAAATACGTGGAGCAAAATTTTATTCGATTTCTGTTGACTCTACTCCAGACATATCTCATGTTGATAGGCTGTCATGTGTCTTTCGATATGTTTTGAACGATGGCCCTATAATAAGGTTTGTGCAATTTTTAAGCATGAAAGGACATGGGGCAGAAGATTTGTTTAACAGTTTATACAGCTTTCTGGAAGAAGCAAAGTTGGATATAAAATATTGCCGAGGTCAGTCCTACGATAATGCTAGCAATATGGCAGGAAAATCTTCAGGGTTACAGGCACGCATTCGAGAGAAGAACCCATTGGCTGAATATGTGCCATGTTTTGCACACTCCCTTAATTTAGTTGGTGCATCAGCTGTAAACTGCTTGACAACAGTGAGTGGATTTTTTGATTTTGTACAAAACTTGTATGTCTTTTTAAATGCATCAACCCAACGGTGGGAGCTTCTAACCAAAGGATTGGATAGTAACCAGTTAGTTCTAAAACGCCTTTCTGATACTCGATGGTCAGCACATTCTGCAGCAACTAAAGCATTGAGCAAAGGCTTTAAAAATGTTAAGACAGTGTTAGAAAACATTGCTGAGGACCCCGAGGAGAAGGTTGAAGCTCGCACTGCAGCTGCAGGAATTGCAAAGAAGATGGATCAGTTAGAATATGGAATTTTATTAGAACTCTGGACACCCATATTAGATCGCTTTCATAAGACCAGTTTAAAACTGCAAAGTCCACAACTTGATCTAAATGAGGCTGTTCAGCTGTTAACTTCACTAAAAGAATATGTAAATTCACTTCGAGAACAGTTTGATTTCTTTGAGAAAAAAGGAAAGGAAATAACAGGGTCAACTTCTTATAAAGAAGAGAATCAGAGGAAACGAAAGCGAAGTGTTCAATTAACCCGTCATGATGGATCAGCTGATGAAACAGTGTTTTCGGCACAGCAGAAATTTCGAGTCATGGTTTTCTTGCCAGTACTTGATCACTTGAATTCAGCATTATGTTAACGATCAGAGGCATACAGTGGTGTATGTGATAAGTTTGGTTTTCTGAGAAACATTCGATCACTGGAACAGTCTGATTTGCGAAGAGCCAGTAAAAACTTGATAGATACTTATGTAGATGATTTGGAAGAGTCATTTGAAGATGAAATACTTCACTTCAAAGAATATTTGTTAGCTGATACGTACTTGCAACAGAATGAGAAAGAACTGAAATGTAGCATAGAGCTGTATATGTATCGGGCTTTGAGAAACAGCAGTGCACTACAAGATATATTTTCAAATGTTGCCACAGCACTTCACATATACCTCAGTTTGATGATCACCAACTGCAGTGATGAAAGATCATTCTCTGCATTGAAACGGATAAAAAACTATCTGCGAAGTGCTTTGGGCGATGACAAACTAAATTCCCTTACTGTTATGTGTACTGAATCTGACATCCTAAGAAGCTGTGACTTCAATGAAATTTTATCAGACTTTGTTGAACGAAAATGCAGAAAAAGGAATTTTTGATCGTGTTGTTTTTTTCTTTGGGTCAACCATTTATAAAATATATACTAGTATCTAATATACCTGATAATTTGTTTTTAATTTTGAAATAAAATTAGATTTTCTTATAGATATTATTATTATAAATAAAATTAAAATTGTACTTTTTGACGTATTTTTTAGAAAATAATAGGTATATAGGGCCCATGAATTAGTTAAGCCTATAGGCCCATAATTTGATAATTCGCCACTGTATTTATATATATATATATATATATATATATATATATATATATATATATATATATATATATATATATATATATATATATATATATATATATATATATATATACATATATATATATATATATATATATATATATATATATATATATATATATATATATATATATATATTTATATATATATATATATATATATATATATATATATATATATATATATATATATATATATATATATATATATATATATATATATATATACTATAATGCAATATTTATTACTTATTTATAATAAATCAATATAGAATATGTTATACTCACAAGAGATATTTGCATTGTTGATTTTGATCCAAAAAATGTTTATATTTAGTAAGAAAGAACTTTTTTCTTTTTCCACACTCATTAAATTTTTTTATTAAATTAAAAGCCAGACTTTTGAAAATGTTGAGATTCACAGTGCAATCAGCATAAAGTGATAAAAACTTGGACTGCAAAAATTTAGCACATTCAGATATATTTTTACTCGTGAAAATATGCCTTGGAGGAAAATTATCAGCCAGAAGTTTGCTAAGATTAAAAGTAACCATTTTTAAAAAATTCTAAATCACGATGAGAGCCAAACTTAGGTTATAACTTAAAGACTAGAAAAGAATGTTCCGCCCGCATCCAGTTTCTTCTTGACAAAAACTAACTAACCAGTTTTTAATAAATTCACCTCTTTTGAACTGATTTTATAGCATGTTACTACAGAGGTAGCCAGAATATTATTTCACTTATAAAAAGTCAATTTGTTTGAGAAAATTTAAAAAAAATAAAAAACTGGCTACCTCTCTAGTAACATGGTCTAATCGATCAATCTTTACAGACACCCAAAAACAATAATCAAAACATTTTTTTTTTCTTTTCTTGGTTTTTAACTTACAAAATGTATCATTTATTAGAAAATGTGCAAAAAAAATTAAGAAATTCGAAAATTATCTTATGTAATTTAAAGATTTAGTGAAAACATGGGTTTTTCACCCCTGAAAATCCCGCACCTAAAAAGGCAAATTTAAAAAAAATAAAAAAAAACTTTTTTTTTATTAACTAATACTAATCTGTTTCAGTTAAAAAATATTTAAAATATTAAGATTGAAATTTTTTTTCTGAAAAGTAAGTAAAATCCTATTTCCGCTTCGCGACGCATAGTGCCATGTGATGGGTAAATATTAAAGCTAAGAAAAAGAAAATGTAATTTAAGTTAAATTAACGATAAATTAATTGAACCATAACAATTTTTTTTCATTCTGATTTTTAAATTAATGTACACTCGCAAAAAAAGACTTTATAATCTATTAATAATCAATATACAACTACTTAAACTCTATTCTTGTAAAACCCAAAAGTTGTATTATACAAAAATTTATCTCAGAACATGGGGAATTAGCAGAAGTATAATTTTTTTTTTTTTTTTTTTTTTCAGTTTACAACTATTAATCGTAATATAACAATATAACAATATATAAACTTGGTATCTGAAAGAAGATACAAATGATCTTGTCGCCAGAACCATATAAAAGATATAATACGTGTATATATAATAAAATAAAATACAATTGATCAAATAACTAATAACAATGTAGAAGAAACAAAAACTGAAAATAATTTTACAAATTATCCAGAGTAAAAAAAAAAAATTTTACATTTCAAAAATATTTATTTATATTGCCAGTAGAAAGAATATAGTTTTTTAATTTAGTTTTAAAAACGGAAAACGAAATTGACAAATCAAAATTTGGAACAACAATTTTGTTCCATAAATACGGTGCTCTATAGTTTATGCAAAATTTATTAAACTTTGTTTGACAAAAGGGTTTAATTAATAAATTATTATTTAGTAAAGCATATTTGTTTATAGCTTTATAAGTAAAAAGATCTTTGAAACTGGACAATGGTCGTTCACTTTTACAACGAAACATAAAACATAAAACATTATAGACATTGAGTTCGTAAACGTTAAGTGCTTTAACGTTTTTAAATGAAATATTTAAATGAGAAAAACGATTTTCAAAACATATTAAACGCATTGCGTGTTTCTGACGATGGTAAATAATGGATGTGTATGTCACCAAGGTATCGTTTTTCGTTGTTTGTGATATTTTTCTTAAATATTTTATAAAACATTCTGACCTCCGCTCTTAATTCTTAAAAAAAATATATTATAAAAACTAGGGGTCTGGGCTTGTAAAATACGGTCTTGATAAGTCTATTTAACACCAACCATTTCTATACCTTAATATTTTTTTCAATATGCTTTTTACATAAAAGTTTCTTTAAGATAGATAACAGTTACGTAACATTTTTTTTTTTTTTTTTATTTGCATTCACTCCCAACAAGGCTGCAAGCAACCACTATTAAGTTGGGAGTTACTAGGAAAAAAAAGAACAGAGTTATAGAGCAAGGAAACGGTTGACAGAAGACTTGAAAAGTTGAAGGTTGTATGAGTCAGGAAAACATGAAGATGGGAGAGAGTGCCAAAGGATTGAAGTGCGGGGAAAAAAACTAGATGAATAAATATTTTTAGAGCATGCGTGGACAGATACAGTAAACGAATGTGACTTAGCTGAATGACAAGTGAAACAAGAATGAATTTTAGTTGATGGAACTAGAGATAATATCTCCTTTGAGCAGTGACTATGATAGTATTTGTAGAAAAGAGAATGAGATGCAGCTTTACGACGATGGGAAAGAGGCTCAAGCTTAGCAGATAGTTAAGGACCAAAAACATTTACAATGCTTTTTTGGACCTTGTCAAGAAGAGAAAGTGAATCGTTAGAAGAACCAGCCCAAATATGACAACAGTATTCCATACAGGGACGAATAGGAGATTTGTAGAGGTAGAGAATGGAATCAGAAGTAAGGAAATGGCGAGCACGATAAAGCGAAGCAACCTTAGCAGAAGCTAATTTAGCAATCGACTGTATATATGGTTTCCATGAAAGGTCAGTAGTAAGCGATAATCCAAGAAGACGTAAAGAGGTGGAATCAGTAAAAGGATTGCCATTCATTAATATAGGAATGTTGACCATATTACAGTAGTTGTTTGCAGTAAGCAACTGGGTTTTTTTAGAGTTGAAATTCACATGCCACTGTGAACCCCAATCTATGACTGAAGTGAGATCGGATTCAAGATCAGCTGCTTGTCCTAGGCGATCGAAAAGAGAAGACTTTTTGTCAAGATAGGAGTGTAAGGTTAAGTCATCAGCAAAAAGAGCTACTTTAGATGAAAGGTTGTCAGGAAGATCGTTTATGTAGATAAGAAACAAAACAAGGCCCACGTTGGAACCTTGGGGAACCCCAGATATCATGTCTGGTAATATATATTAAGCTATTTCTAACATAAATAAGAACGTCTCTACCACGTTTATTTGTTTTTCGTGGTAACGAAACCAAATTGAAATCAAGCATTTCAAAATTTGTAAATAAATTTGCGTCATCCGAACTGCACCAAGTTTCTGTTAAGCAAGTTATATTAAGAATATTACAAGTTTCTTCAATAAAGTTACAAAAATTTTCAAAGTTTTTTCTTAAACTTTGTAAATGCAAAGTATATACTTCCTATAACTTCAATATTCAAGGATGACTTTAATAAACTTTCAAGGATGACTTTAATAAACCGGTTAGAAAGAAATGATTTGATAATTTCAAAAACTTTCCCAGAAACACCATATGAAGCAAGCTTATGGAGAAGACCAGCATGCCAAACTTTGTCGAAAGCTTTAGATATGTTGAGAGCAATAGCCCTAGCCTCACCGCCTCCATCTAATACACGATAAAATCTTTCAGTTACAGCAGCTAGCAAGTCGGCAGTAGAGCGAGAGGATTGAGATTTCTGCCGGTGTTTTTAAAAGCTTTAGGCCGATGACAGTTGCGTAACATTTATTATAGTGTTTTAGAAAAAAAAAAAAAAAAATATATATATATATATATATATATATATATTTATATATATATATATATATATATATATATATATATATATATATATATATATATACATATATATATATATATATATATATATATATATATATATATATATATATATATATATATATAAATAGCGATATATATATATATATATATATATATATATATATCGCTACTGATTTGGCAATAACTCGTATCTGACATTTTTTTCAAAATTGACGTTTTGGTATCAAATGGTTTTTGGTAAAAAATGAATAACCACAAAAATTAATAAAATTTTTATATAATAGAATAGCATCTGAAAGTAAAACTATATGAATTAAAAATATTACCTAATAATGTCTTAAACAGAAATAAATTAGTTTTTAGTTGCTCCTGAAAAATGTATTGATTGTCAGTTACGTGTTTTTGTTAAATCAGTAGCGATATATATATATATATATATATATATATATATATATATATATATATATATATATATATATATATATATATATATATATATATATAATTTTTCCATAACAAAAGGTCCTCGATATTGAATTCGATAAGAACTTATTTTTAAATAAATTCGCGGAACAATAAAGTTATCCTCTGAAAACTTTGTTGGATAGTTATGAGATGTTTTGGTAAAATAAGATTAAAATAAAAGTGGAGATATTACATGTTTTATTTTAAACATGGAAAGTAATGTTCGGTAAATGTTTAGTTTATAAATGTTTAAGGCCTTAAGACGATTTAATAGCGGTTCGCAATAAACTGTTCTGTTTGCCCCAAATACAATCCTACCCAGCGGGCACAGACGTCAATCAGACGTCTTACGGACGTCTTTTTAGGTCCCGACATCTCAGACCATATTAGGACGTCCTAAAGATGTCCAGTAAAGACTTCTTTGTTTGGACGTCCAAATGACGTTAACCTAAAGACGTTATCAGGACTTTCCATATTAAGACGTCCTATTGACGTACCTAAAACTTTTTTTAAACGTCCTAATTACCATAGAAAAAAGTTGTCTTGAAGCCGTTTAATGTACGTGATTATATCATCAGTATAATATTATCAATACTATTGATATCATCAATATCATTAATACTATTGCAAATGAAACAGCGGAACGAATGAAAAAAGAAAATAACATACTGATTTACGGAATAACCCAATGTAATAATGAAGACATTTTAGAAAAAAAAAAGTTTGACCAAAATGAAATAAAAACAATTATGTCTAAAATTAATACAGAAGCTATATAATAAAAAATATATAAATAAAAAAAATTGACACGTCTAAGATCTAAAACCGAAGGTAAATCAGCTCCAATAATTCTCGAATTAGAGAGTAAAGCCAGTAGAAATTTAATGTTAATAAATGCATACAAAAGCAAGGAAAAAATTAATGGTATTTATTTTAACGTTGATATGACTGAAGCAGAAAGGTACCTTATGTATCAACTAAGAAATCAAACCAAAGAACTTAATACTTCAATTACTAATACTTCATCGATATATTATGGTATCAGGGATTACAAAATAGTGAAATTAAAACGTACACAAAATTAGCAATCAATGAGTTTAAATATTAGTTCATTCAGACCACTTTTGCCTAATAATAAATTCAATAAAAAAATCATTGTGACGAATACATTGACTAAATATGTTAAAAAATCTCAGACTCGTGATGTAATTATTTCCGAAAAAAGTAGTATAGATATAACTTAAAATTGTCTAAGTTGTAGATACACAAATACTACATCATTAAACAATAAATTTGACATGTTCCTATTAGATATTGCAACCTTAAAACCTGATATCTACATGATCACAGAAACTTGGTTTAATGAAAACTTAGTTTTACATGTAAATGGTTATCAAATATTCCATAATAATAGATCAAATAGGAGTTCAGTTAAAGCACATGGGGGTGGTGTTGCTATCTATGTAAAAGAAGGTCTTTAGTTTACTCACCCAATGATAGTTTCACTAAAAATATCAACATTGAACAAACTTGGTGTATTTTAAGTATAAAAAATGAACAAATTTTACTTGGCTGTATTTAACGACCACCTAATGCATCTGAAGAAATAAATAACTATATCTGTGAAATAATAGAAGCAGCTAAAAATAAAATTGATCATAACAGGTACTCTAGTTTACATATTTCAGGAGATTTTAATTACCCAAATATAATATGGAAAAAAAAAATTGATCAAACCATGAAAAAATATGATAAATACTCCACCAAATTTGTTGAATATATAAATGACAACTACTTGCATCAAGCAGCTATGTCACCTAAATATAATGCAGATTTAATTAATGGTAATATCTTAGATTTAATTTTAACAGAAACACCTGAACGTATAAATAAAATCCATCATAACCCAACTCTAGGAAACACTAGAAATGGACACCAAATACTTAGCTGGAAATATTTTTTAAAAAACACTACTAAAAAGGAAATGTCAAAATATGAGAAAATCTGGATTTAACTATAAACTTGGTAATTACACAGTCATAAATAAAGCTATCAATGAAAATGATTGGGAAAGTCTTTTTGGAAAAAATAGTATTAATGAGTGCTATGAAATATTCTTAAATATCTATGATAAATTATGCAACAAATATATTCCTAAAAAAAACATACTTCAATAAACAACCACAGCCCAAACCTTGGATTGATAGAGAAGCAAAAAAAGCAATAAGAAACAAAACAAGTTTATGGCACAAACTATTATCTAATGGTTTTAAATGTGACCAGCTGAAAGTCCAATATATTTTAATCAACAAAACAATAAAAAGTCTTATTAAAACAAAAAGAATAAATTATGGAAAAAAAATAGCTGACTCATCGAAAGAAAATCCAAAACTGTTTTATGCATATGTTAATTCAAACAGAAAAATAAAATTAGGCATTAATATAATAACAGATAAAAAAATATAGCAAAAAAATTTGCTAAAAACTATAATCTTTTTTGAACTAAAAAGTAAAAAAATAAACTTTTTGAATAAAATTTAATAGTTCAGTAAACTAAAGATTGACAGGTATGTTTCTAAATAAATCTTGTGCAGACCTGTCAATCTTTAGTTTACTGAACTATTAAATTTTAATCAAAAAGTTTATTTTTTACTTTTTAGTTCAAAAAAGATTATAGTTTTTAGCAAATTTTTTTGCTATATTTTTTATTTTCTACTTTTTAGTCTTCACAAATTTTTCATATGAAATACAAAACTAAAAAAAATTATTAAAAAAATTAAAAAACTAAAATACAAACCTACAAGCAATCTTGCTGATCTAAAACCAAAATTTATTAGTAAAAAAATTTTTTTTTTAAATAAATAAACCCGCAAGCAATTTAGTGACTAACTTTTACTAAAAAGAAAAGTTGCGAGTGGTTGAAGGACGACAAAGTTACTTGAGGAAGAGTTCATATCAAGTGAAAGAAAAGATTATAAAAATGGTTCTTTACAAACAAATCGTGATGATATTGCTAATATCCTCTATGAAAACTTTCACTCAGTAATTGTTATAGAAGATCCAACAAATTTTCCTAATATTGCATTAAAAACAAGCAAGACTTTAGAATTAAATATAGACTCAATAATAACTCAAGACATCGTTAGAATTAAACTTAGTGAACTAAATGCCAATAAAGCATTAGGAGCAGATGGTGTAAGTTCATATGTGTTAAAAAAATGTCAAAATAGTTTTTGCAAACCTCTAGAGTTACTATTTAAAAGATCTTTACAAAAAGAAAAAATTCCATTCATATAGAAAATGGCTAATGTAACACCACCAGAATAGAGATAAAAATGATCCTGCAAACTATAGACCAATTTCATTAACGTCAACATCATGCAAAATTCTAGAGTCAATCTTAGGTAACAAAATAATGAATTACATGTTAGCAAACAATTTATTAAATAGTGACCAACAAGGTTTTCAAAAGAACAAAAGTTGTACTACTAATCTACTAAAAGCACAAGATATTTTACTTGATGCTATTTAGAATGGCTAGTGTGATGATGTGTTGTATACAGATTTCTCAAAAGCTTTTGATAAAGTACCTCATATGCCATTAATGTCAAAGTTAATATCATATGGCATAGTTGGAGTAATTCTAAATTGGATAGAAGCCTATTTACATAATTTTAGGGGATTGTGTATCAAAATGGCTAACAGTTGAGAGTGGAGTTCCACAAAGTTCTGTCCTTGGGTCTCTTTTGTTTCTTATTTTTATTAACGATCAGCCAGACATATTAAAATATTATATTAAATTTTATGCAGATGATAGCAAAATTATAAATATTTTTAAATCAGATGAAGATATCCGTATAAACAAATTACAACTAGATATTGATAATATTATGAAATGGTCGTCACTATGGTTAATGAAATTTAACTATGAAAAGTGTAAAATTATGCACATTGGTTTTAAAAATCCTTGTATAACTTATTCAATGTTCGACGCTGAAACTCAACAGAATAATAAATTAGCAGCATCAAAAGTAGAACGTGATTTAGGAGTATTGATGCAATCTAATTTAAAATTGACCAGTCATATTGATAAAGCTATTGGTAAATCAAATCAAATGCTTGCTCTTATTAAATGAACTTTTAAATATTTCGACTCAAATATGACAAAAAAATTGTATACAACTTTTGTAAGACCGCATCTTGAGTTTGCAATCCAAGCATGGTGCCCTTATCTGAAGCAAGACATCTTAAAGTTAGAAACAGTACAGAGAAGGGCAACAAAACTCGTACCAACTTTTAAAAAAATGCCATATTTTTTTTTTTTTTTAATTATTCACCTCCC
>NC_061160.1:59493355-59530855 GCF_022113875.1 Hydra vulgaris
TATATATATAATATAATATTTTTGTTCAAAAAAAAAATATATATATATATATATATATATATATATAATTATATATATATAAATATTTAAATATCTTTAAAAGGAATTTGACTGCCGTTTTTATCTAACATTGTCAAGGGGATATTGATGTCTGTGGAACCACCACGGAAATTTAGAACCTTGCATTTATTAAGGCTAAGTTCCATGCACCAAAGTCTTGACCAATTACAAATCATATCAATATCATTTTGAACTAAAGCCAAGTCCGTAACTGTTTTTATTGTGGCAACCAACTGGCTATCATCAGCAAAGAGTTTGCAATTATTTTTGACTAATTTAGGCATGTCGTTAATAAAGATCAAAAAAAGAAGAGGACCTAAGACTGATCCTTGAGGTACACCACTATGGACATCCTTTTATTCGGAAGAGAAATTTCCTAGAACAACCCGCTGTTTAATATATATATATATATATATATATATATATATATATATACATATATATATATATATATAATATATATATATATATATATATATATATATATATATATATATATATATATATATATTGCTCGTTTCGTAAATATTATATATATAATAATAATAGTAATATATATGATATATATATATATATTATATATATATATATATATATATATATATATATATATATATATATATATATATATATATATAATATATATATATATATATATATATATATATATATATATATATATATATATATATATATATATATATATATATATATATATATATATATATATATATATATATATATATATATATATATATAAATATTTATATATATATATATATATATATATATATATATATATATATATATATATATATATATATATATATATATATATATATATATATATATATATATATATATATATATATATATATATATATATATTTATTTTGCGATTGCGCGCAAATTTTTTTTTCAATTTAAATTTGCGCAATAATTTTCTTTTATTTTTATTTTACAAGTTTAAGAATATTCCAGTTTAAAATCTCTACATAGGGGAAAGCGGGGCAACATGACGAACGTTTTGAAAGCCCTGAGTTATGGCAAAACTATCAGCCGTGAAGCAATAATACTTTCTCAATATGTTTATGTTATCAAAATCTTTTATTGCCTGCATAAATTTTCAGTTTGTAAATATAACAATTTGAAATAAATATTAAAATAGAAAGTTCATAAATTTGTTATCTAATCACGTGACCGGGGCAAGATGACTTATTATGCAATTTTTACTTCCAATTTTATAAAATTTCAAAAACTAACAAAAAATCTAACTAAGGTAACACAAAAAAACACAAATCACAAAAAACTACTTCCAAAGAAGTTAAACTTGAAGGATACCATCCATTATGAGAAACCGAACAAGAGGAATTTTTTTTTAAGCGCAAAAAGTTAACTTATGCGTATAAAATTGCGTTGATAATATTTCAAAAAACCTAACCTAACCTGGTGTTTTAAAATACAAGATGCAAATACAGTTTCGTTTTCAACCAATTTTAATATTTTTTGTTGAGTTGTTATATGAAAACCCATCTTGCCCCATTCGCCATTTTGCCCCGCTTTCCCCTACATATCAAATTTTCAGTTTTGTATATTAGGCAAAAATACGTTTTTATTTTTCCGTATTTTTTAAATATTTACTCTTAACAACAGTTTTAAATATCTTTAAAACAAAATCTTAATCTTTTAATTTAATCGAAAGAAAAAAAAACTACCAAATAATGGAGACAATATGTCCTACTAAGGGTTACTCTATTTTATATTTGACTGATTAATGACGTTTTTATTTTTGATCGACTATTTTAAAAGCCATTGTCAGTAAGAATCAGGCAGCTGTGAATACTGAATGTATGCCATTGTCAATAAGAATCAGACAGCTATGAATACTAAATGCAATGACAAATCCAAAATGTTTTTGTCCAAATATTTGTGTTTCGGCTATGCCGGTTTTTGAAAGTTTGACGAATTTGACTTAATTTACTTATTTTGCATTATGTCATACTTTATGAAGCTACAATTGTGATATTATTTATTCTAATAAGTTTTTTTTAACTTGTTTATAACAGCCAGCTTCAAGTTTTACCAGCAAAAAAAAAAAGTTCTTCGTTATCTAGAAGTCATAGTCTAATAATACAAAAAATGCAAGAAATTTTAGGAAACCGTAACTATTGAAACAAAGCAAAATGGATATTTTAGATCAGAACATAGCTGTGGGTCAAATCTTCATCTATAAAAATAAAATTGCGCCTGGTTGCATTTGCATCTCAAAAAATCAACCGTGTAAAACACATTTTTGAAAAAATTGTTCCACTTTTAGACCGCTTTAAAAACTGAAGCCAAAAGATTTGAAAAAAAAAACCTTAACTATAAGTATATTAGTAAAAGTGTAAACTTTTAAAAAAAAATAAATTTGAAAAAAGATAAAAATCTGATTTTCTTTATAATATATACATGTATTTAGATATTTAATAAATTCTTTACAATATAATATAAAAATTAGTATGTTAATGATAGAATACGCATTTACTTTTGCGGCGAACAGAAGAGTTTTTTTGTTTATCAAAGAGTTTTTTTTTTTAAATAACATAAATTTAATACAGGTTGTTATCAATTACTAAATATGGCAGTAACCATTAGTGAAATTCGTGAAATGTTCAAAGTAATGTTTGCGGAGTACAAAAAAGATATAGTAATATTAATAAATACAACAAGAAGAAAATATTCTTAAACTTGTCAGTGCAAAAGCAAAAATAACAAACACGTACAACTATTATTAAGCTGTTAGACTACAAAGATGAGGTAAAAATTTAAAAAAAAATTTTAAAATTAAAGAGTGAAAATATCTACATAAACGAAAATTTTTGCTTACGAAACGAACTTAAATAAAAAAAGATCTTAAAGAAACAATGAAAATTGAGCGGCAGCTGGTAAAATTTGCCTATATATCTTATGATAAGTTGATTGTACGCGAGTGGGTGTCCAAGAAAACGAAAGAAATCCCGAATCCGTGTCTAGATATTAAGGAAAAGGGTTTATTAGTTTTTTTTAACTATCGCTAACTATTTTATTAACTATTTTGCGTTTATTAAATATGTTTTTACTTTAAAATGGAGGAAAACTTTATAATTAAATTTTTAGAGGAAATTGTTGTACTCAGTGACGTCGATGACTCTTATAAATTTAATCAAAAAATATTTAAAGCCAATACTATATAGTTATAGAACCTTCTCAATATCTTCAAAAAAATAAAAATAGTTTTTCAATTTCAAACAATAATATTCGAAGTTTAAATAAAAATTTTGAAAAGTTTAAGTTTCTGTTGGATGAATTAAAACACTATTTTAAAATTATTTGTCTTGTTCACTTATCGTCCATACTTACGTGATGTGGTGTGGTGAAACTAATGCGTATTTTGAACTATTTAATTACAATTCAGTTCACCAACCACGTATTTTTGGTATTGGTGGGGGCGTAAGTACTTTTATTCACAACTCAATTAGTTATAGTTTACATAATGATCAAAAAAAAAAATTTGTGAAAACCAAAACTGTTATAACTCCGTGGATGTCCAACGGGTTAGGGATTGTCCATAAAGTGAGTACGTTTGGAGAGTAAGAGAGGATCTGCAAAAGGCGTTTTTGAGATAAGGGGCAGTAGGTCAATTATAAAAGTATGGAGACACTGAATCAAAAAAAATATCTTTAAATGTTGAGTTGGTAGGTTAAAAGCGTAGGTACTTTTAGGGAGGTAAAGGGTACTGAAAAAAGCGTATGGAAAAATGCAGAGTGGGGGGGGGTTAACAAAAAAAAAGCGTACGTACTTTATGGACGATCCTTTACTAAAATCTTCAAACAGAAAACAAAAGTTATATGATAAGTATTTAAAAAAAACCCTTATCAAACGAAATGACATGATATAAATAATATGATATAAAAATTCTCAAAAATATATTTGCAAAAACAAAAAGTAACTCAAAAAAAGCTTTCTTATACAAAACTATTAAATAAAGCCATCAAAAAAAAATTCACTGTAATTAAAGAAATAATCTGAAAAAATATTTGTACGAGAAGCATTCTGCCAAAAAAAATAACAGTTAATAGCAACACGATTTCTAGTTAATTAATTATTGCTGAAAAACTAAATTATTGCTGAAAAACTACTTGCCCCGCCAATATTTATATACTTCAAAACTGTATGTTTTATTAAAAAGCAAAGTAAATAATAAAATAAAAAAAGAAGAAATAATTGAATAAAAAAACATTCTTTTTATTTCCTACAAGGAATTAGAATATTTAAGATGCTATTCAAGGTAACGTTAGCTTTATCTAGGTACAGTGAAATCTTGTTGATTGGGCTATTTGGCATAAAATTTGATTTCCTTATTGTTACAGATTTGCTCTGTAACTGGCCATTTGAAACAGTTTTGTTCAACACTTAAGTAATTCTCATTTATCTGAACGGTGAAACAAATTATTAAATTGAATAACTACATTTGAATAAAACATTGTTTAAACATTGTATTTCGGAAGATAATAAAAAAAAAATTATTTTACCTTTGTAACTACACTAGGGTACAAAATGTTATGTTGCCACCAAACTGTCTTTTTTATACGCAGTTGGCTCATTAATATTAAAATGTACCTGAACAAAAAAAGACTATGAAATTAGAAACAATTCACTGATATTAAAAATTATTGATGAATTCACTGATACGAAAAAAAATAAGCATATATATTAAAACCAGAGAGTTCTCCGTTGCTATCATTTAATTATCTTTGTCAGTATTATATTTAAATACTGTTATATATGTGCAGCTGAGTGTACAAAGACCAAGTGATATTGACAGTTTAATCTTCAATAAAGTACATACTTAGGAATGGGGAGGGGTTACCCGAAAAAAAAAAAAGATGCGTACAAGAGTGGAAAGGTGTATACATACACCTTTCCTCGTTTGTACGTGTATTTTCTTTTTCAGTATATTTTCTTATAAGACAGTGACTGCAAATGCAGTTTGACTATCTTTTGTTCTCTCTTTGATTCATTTTGAGAATTTCGATAAGTTAAGTAACCTGGTTATAAAGAATTTATAAAAGATTGAGTTAAGTCTTATCATTGAGCCCTAACGTTTTTTAGAAAATAAACAGACACATTTTATAACATAAGTTAGTATTCATTCTCTCTGTTTTAAAATGTTAAAAGAACTCTTATAATTAGATATTTAAAAGCAATCGATATTCAGGCTTTTATAAGGTTTTAAGCAACAAATATTTTTAATAGTTATATGGGGAAAGACTTTTTAAAAGACCTGAGTTGTTGCAAAACTATCAGTCGTAAAGAAATAATACTGTCAGTATGTTTATGTTATCATAATGGTTTGTTGCCTGCATTTTTTCGATTACGTTTACTTCCGGAGAAGTAGGTGTATTCCAAAAATAGTTTGTTATATAAATAGAAGTGACTTAGTTAAGAGAGAGCAGTAAGGGAATATATGTCTCCGGGTGCCGCGTTAGTGGCTCAAAATGAATATTAAAACTAATTATTTAATTTAATAAAAAATAAAATATGCTACCAAATATTGTGGTAAGCAAAATCTTAATAAATTAAAGGTTTTTTGAAAATGTTAAAAGTCAACTTATTTTTTGTCGCATTTTGCACTTTGTTTCGATGTTGATTTTTGGAAATATTGCAGAACACTTGTATTAATGCTACAAGTTTGTGGGTGATACCATAACTGACAGTCCAGTTTCTAAGGTAAAAAATTATAAATATTTTTATTTGTTTGAACAACAACAAGAAAAGGAAACATTTGTTATGATGTTTGTATGTAAAATAAATTGATATTTTTTAAACTTTAGTATTATAACTTTAAGTCAACCATATGCAACTTTGCTAATATTCTATAATTTGTAATAGTAAATTATTTAGATTTTTTTCGACATTTACTTTGATTGGAAATATAGAGCAATATAAACCTATTGAAACCAAAAAGAAAGAGAATAAAATAATAACAATAAAATGATAAACTCATGTAGTCGGAATGTGCTATGTGTCATGATACAAAAAGTTTAAGATACGCCCAAGGCCATCCCGAAGAGATCTTAAAGCCACCCTTTAGGGGGTGAAGTATTTGTTTTTTTCCAAAGAATGTCTATAAAAAATTTTTTGCTGACTAAGATCTGCAACAGATCTTAGTCAGCAAACTGACTGCCAGCAACAGATCCGATTCAGCCTAATCCAGTGTCCAACTCTGCCAACTAATTTTTGAATATAATTTTCCGGTAGAAGGAAAAAACCGAAAATAAAAAAAATTGCGTTATTTTCAACACAACCAATGATCTCATCATAAGAAACCAGTTTCCAAATTTTATCCTTCTTTAATCGAACTCAAAATAACTCAAAATAACATAAAAATAATTACAAAATTAAAAAAATAAAAAAAAATTGTTTAAGGACTACACTAAAGTAAAAAGTCTTTAATTATCTCAACCATAAAAAAAAGAATAATAATTTTTTTTTAATCTTTTAAAAAATTTGCGATTTTCTGAACGAAAGTTCTGATGTAATTAAAAAATATTAAATAATACAAATTGTAACGGGTGTGGTAAATTTTTTAAAAAATTAAACAATGAAAGGTTATTAACTATACGTCCAAGAAATTAAAATAAATAACCCCGTCGAACTTGGATGAATATACTTGGCCAAAAAAATGTGCAAATAAATTAGTAGACTACCCGTAAAAGAGGTTATACCATCTTAGGAACCTGCTCATTTTATGTAACCTTCCAATATTATCTATCAACCTTTGGAATAAAATTGTTTTGCTGAATTTTATTTTTGAAAAACCAATTATTATTTGCCATTTTGAAAAAAAAAACAAAAAACCCTCATTCTTTTATTAGATAATATATTAAGTTTTGATTATTAGTAGTTAAAGGTAAAAATATATTTTGGTCTACTTTTTTATTGTTTATATATATGTTTAAGTTTATAGAAGTTT
The DNA here is from genome assembly GCF_022113875.1 of Hydra vulgaris. Taxonomy (NCBI): domain Eukaryota; kingdom Metazoa; phylum Cnidaria; class Hydrozoa; order Anthoathecata; family Hydridae; genus Hydra; species Hydra vulgaris. The sequence continues at coordinate 59,500,413 of NC_061160.1, forward strand.
GTTCCTACTTATTTTAATTATTGTTCTTGTACCTTGAACTTTTCAATTTATATGTTGGTTTATGCCTCTATAACGTTCTGATAAGAAGATTTTTTTGATATTTCTTCAGATACATAGATTATTTACCTTCCAATTTTGTCAAAGTTTATTAATTTTTCTTAATCTTATTCTTTTTAAATGCTTATTAAAAGTTCTGACAACAAGATTCTCGCAATCTTCTTTCAGATGTTTATATTTCTTTTATTTTCTATCATTGTAAGTTTATAGTTTTAATATTGGTTATATAGAGTTGTACAGCGACCAACAAATGTTAACCAAAAAAATATATATAAAAATACTAACACATGCAAAATAACAGTTTTGTTCGTTTCGAGGTTGTCGTATTATCCAGAAATATTTTTGTTATATTTAATATTAACAATTTGATTCAGTTAAAGGTGGGTGTACATAAGTAAATGTGAAAAAATATATATTTTTTAAAAATTCATCATTTAACCAATAGAATAATTGCGGATTTTGAGTTTTTAGTTAACATAAATAAAAAAAAATAATGCTTCTCATATCAAAACTAGTTTAGAATGTATTGCTATAATTTTTTTATTTTTTTGCGTTTTATGCTAGGAAACATGTTAAATCGTACAAAAAAAAAACATATAAAACTTATTTATTTAACTCTAATAAGCAAATTGTACTCTGCAACGACTTCTTGTTTATTAGCAATGTATAATGCCTTTATTTACGAAATTCTATTTTAGTTTTAAGCTGCTGCCAAACTCAGGGATGTCCCGAAGAGATCATAAAGTAGGGGAGGAAGGGGGGGAGCATAGTATGTGTTTTTTGCCGAGTAAGGTGTATAAATTTTTTTTTGTAGACTAAGATCTAAAAATAAGGTCTTGAAAATACAAATTTTAAATCTGTTATAAACTTTAGCCTGTTAAAAAAAGTAATATTGCTACTGAAATGCCCTCATTAGTGCAAGGATAATGTTTATTTAACGTTCAATTCCTCAAAAAAGTATGATTTTATTAATGGATTTAAACTATGTTATAACAGTTGTTATTGGAAAACTTTTTTTTAGTTGATTAATAAGAGCCTAGTAAAGGCAAATGAGGTGGAAAAAAATCATTTGTCATTAACACCCGTGTTATTGTAGCTTTGCATAAAATGTATATATTATAGGATTATTGTTTAGGTATAGGATTATTGTTATTAAAAAATTTTGTTGAATAATAAATATGAAACTAACTACGATCAAAAAAAGCTACAACAAAACTTTACATAACCTTTGGGTAGTTTATCAAAATTTAGTTGACCAAAGCATGAAAAATGCTACTGATGAATCAGCATGTATATTATATTTTATATAAAAGTTAAATAAATAAATCTATTCAGTTAAATATAAAAAATTTCTGTTATCACATTACCAAAAGTGTAAAACTCCTCATATTGGATCGTCATCTGCTATAGAATCAAGTGATGCTTGCAAATTTTTGTTTTAATTTATTTAAAGTTTTGCAAAATTTTGCTTTTTTTTTCTCAAAATGTTTAAGGTTTAAAACTTCAAAGATAATTGAGTCAGTCAATTTTATAAAATCTTGTTTTTTGCTCTCATTGCTGAAAACCTTTTAAAAACGCATTTCTTGAAAAATATTAAAGAATGTTATAGATAATGAAAACACTTTGGTTTTACTCTTTAAAAAAAAGGAATCTAAGCACTCAACGAATAACACATTCTTTAGCAACAGCACTACATGACATAAAAAACAATCATTGCCTCATTCTTTAAAAACTTTCATTTAACTTTTATTCAAGTAGTAGGAAAAGGAGAGTTCTGGCTCATTTTCATTTTTCAACCAAATTTTCAACCATATATTTAATTAAATATATGATTCATTTTCAAGCATAGTGTGTATAAATAGTATAAATAAGAAATAAAATTTTTAAATCATTTTTTAAGATTTAAAAATCATTTTTTCAAATTATCGTTTTTTGCCGTGACGTCACACGTCATGTGATTTTTTATTTTGTTCTTATGCATAGTAGAAGCATTGTCCTATCAGTGCAGCATAGCTCCCAGATTGTCCAACTTGTGCATCACCAGAGTTGAGTGTCACTACCATTCTTCTACCACTACCAACGCTTGGCATACTTTCAGATTAATTAAAGTTTCTATAAAATGAAATTGTAGTTGTTGGACCAATTGTACTATTCGATTGATAAAGTAATCCTGATGCTTCATTATTAAATGAGTTTACATTAGATCCATTCCATGATGAGAGATAAAAATCTTCTAAACCTGATGAAGCGTAAATGCATCGACTGTTAACATCATATCCAGAAAATGTTGTAAATCCATTATTATTATAAGGTGTCCAAGGTTGAATGACAGAGTTAGTATTAGTAGGAGCACCATATCCATCATAGATGCGAACTCTAGATTCCCACCAGTTTCCAGATCCTCCAACAACATGCATTCTAATGTATTTCAAATACACTCCGTTTCCCTTATCCATAACATTCATTAGCATATGTTCACTACCATAAGTTGTATTTACATATCTAAATGTTGTTGAGTACAACTTAATGGATGAGATGGATCGAGGTATTAACGGATTAATACTAGTTAATGTTTGTTGTAACGATAAAGTTCTTGTGATAAAAGGTCGTAACCAAAAGGTCACTGAATTTCCTGTTTTATTGTATAATTGTATATTCAAACTTAATGTAAAAGGAAGATCAAATGTAAAATATCCTCCTAAATCATTTATATTAGATACATTACATCCTTGTAAAGAGTTTGCATAATAAGGTCCACCAAGTGGTGCAATTAATAAATCACAAGCTAAAGCTATATTATTAATACCTACACCATCTGTTACAATAGAATCATTACCTATGCAAAGTACATTGTCAGCATATATTTTTAAAAACAAGGTACCTGGTACAGTATTAGGTGTAATAGTATTTCCTGTAAATGCAATCCATAGTTTTCTTAGAATTCCTGAACTACCACTATAGCTAAAAATAGTATATGATCCTGGAGTTGCATAGAATGCTTGAGATTTTTGTCCAAAGCATATTAAACTTGTATTGGGAATGATATCTAAACTTTGATTTTGCATATCATCAACATAGCTCTTTGTTACTGCATCATGTGCATCAGTAGGATTAGCTACATTGATGAGTTTATTTGTATTTAAATTTATATTAGCAGTTGCAGGATTATAACCATCAGTTCTTAGATACATACTGCTAGAAATCTGATTATTATCTACATAATGCTTTGTAGCTGCATCTTGTGCATTAATAGGATCAATTACATTGATAAGTTTATGTGAATTCAAATTTATATTAGCACTCATACTACTAGTTCCATCTAATTTTAGACATGCACTGCTAGAAGTTTGATTATTATCTACATAATGTTTTGTTGCTGCATCCTGTGCATTAGTAGGATCAGCTAAATTTATTATTTTATGTGTATTTATATCAACGTCTGAAGTTGCTTTATTGTCAATATTAATATTAAGATTTAAACTGCCACCTGATGTGCTACCAAAAGCAGATAATCCATTTATTGAACTACTACCGAATATATTAATACTCATTTTATATACTCATTATTATTATTTAATTTATTTTTATAATATATCTAAGATTCACCAAAGTGAATCGATGATGCTTTGAAATTCTTTTCCATCATTTAGTTTTTTCAAGACATAGAGACACAAGTGTCCGCAATAGGAAGTATTTCCAAACTGAACTTGTTCAGTATTGTAGTAAACAGGACTGTGTAAGTATTGAACGAGTTCAACTGGTGGTGGTAGGCCATAAGAGAAACTTAGTTTCATATCTCTGTCTTTATACCAGCAAATCCAATGAAACCCACCTGTACTTGAATCTCCAGTATTTAATATTCCACATTCTTTTTTTTGTGTAATTTTAAGGTAATTCATCTCTTACAAATACACCTCTAAAATTTTTTATTTTCAATTTTTTTGCTACTTCTATTAACTGAAAGTTTGTTAATGGTATATTTGGTAATATGATTCCTTCAACATTGATTCTTTTATTCATTTTTATTAATAGTTTAAGATTTTTTAAATAAAAAAATTACTTGCCTACCTGCCTGCTTGTTTATTTTAATTTATAATGTCCGTATGCTAGGATATGAATTCTATCTTCTAGTATAACTCTTTTATCATCTTCTGCACTGAGTGCTATTTTGTTTATTTCTTCTGTATAAACATCATGATAATGTGATCTTATGACATTCATTTTTCTCATCTGATCTTTCCTATTCATAAGACAATCTTTATAATCTTCGTGTGTTATATAATTTTTAACTACATTTTTCTTTACTCCCTTACATCTCTTTTTATCTTCTCCATCTACTTTGAAAGAGTACAATTTTGATCTAAGTCCTATAAACTCTTCAATTTGTTTTCCTGCAGAATCATCTTTAAACATTCCCAATACTTTCTTATTTGTTCCTACTTTAAATCCATTTTTAACAGCTGGATGATGTTTGTCAAATTTACTTGTATCAAATTTACTTTCAATATCATTTGCGATATCTGCATAAAAATCTTCTGTTTTTAATTCATAGACTAAAGAGTCTGTGTCTGTGAATAACAGTTTAGCTCTATCACCATATTTATTTCTTATGTAATTGTAATGAAATTCATACATGAGTGTTTTACTCAAATCTAAAATACACATACCCAAGTAAATAGGTTTGTTATAAACTAGTTTTGTTCTTTTCATATGAATAGCTATTAAATTTTCATCAAATATAGTCCTACTTTCATAGTTAGGTTTTAATGCTAATTTAATAGCTTCTTCTCTTTTAGTGACTAATCTCACATCAACTCTGTTTTCAATGTTTTCCATTGTTTTTCCAAATACTGAATTATTCATGAGTTTAAAAAAGTCTTTTTTAAAGTCATTTGTTGCTTTTGCTCCTAGATCTGTATTGAGTTTAATGTACTTACTTAGCCATGCACTTTCTTTAAACTTTATTCCTCTATGAATTTTAGTCAATTTTAATCCTAATCTTTCATACAGTTTTAAATTTTCATAATGAATGATATAGTTTTTCTTATGATTTAAATTAGGTAATAATTTTTCGACTTTGTTTATTTTTAATCTTTCAGGAGCAAGTGGATAATCATTATGCAAATCATATAAGTGTTCAGGATATTCTAAATCTACTTCTAATATGCAAGAAGTAGATTACCAATTTTCTATTTCTTTTTCATTCATCCATTTAAACCCATGTGTAGGAAAGGGTTTATTCATTGCCCATCCATTTAAATTGTTAGCATCTAAATATTGTATGTAAGTAGATTCTTTACTTTCATCATAATTTTCCATATACTTATTATTAGCAACTCCTAACCTGTTAGAAATCGTGCTAATTCCACCTCTTATTCCTTGCTTTATTATAAGAATCATATCATAATCACTTAATAATTCTAATTGTACTTTTGTTTCTTTCAAAGCAGCATCCCAAGCTAATCCTGGCGAAGTATAGTACCAAGCAGGATCTAATCTATAATTTTTTACACATACATCTCTAAAATTTTCAAAGACATCAGCTAGTAATAATACATCAGATTCGTTATATAAATTATGATAATCTCTAAATTTTTTACAAGCAAACTCTTTCCATACAGTTTGAGCATGTGTGTAATCTTCATCACTTATTCCTTCATCGTTTAGTCTTGAATAAAATGATTCTTTTGGTGGTAATTGTGTTTCATTTAATTTATCAATAGAATCAACCCATTCATAAGGATAAACACCTTTTCTTAACAATAAATTGAGTTCATTTCCAGAATAGTATCTACTAACATTCTTACATTGCTCCTTTGTTAGATTTTTAGTTAAACTATCTAAACTAGAAGCCATAAATCTAAAACTATCAAGAAAACGTAGTTGTAGTTTAACTTCAATAACTTTATTTTTTTTATTTGTAAATTCATTTACTTTAAGTTCTTTAGAAAAGCTAATATACTTTTCTTCATTGTTAGGAATGCAATTTATTTTACCTGACAATTTCTTAATGAACAAGTGAGAATCATAATTAGATAAATTGTGAAATAAGATTGGAATGAATTTTGGAATTTTAAATTGCAAATTACAATCGCTATGTGCAGCACCTATATATTTTCCAGTAATATGACATGGATCTCGTACTCTATCTTTTCCTAGTTCGTTTTCACTAATGTGACATAATTTTGCATCATCAAATTTTTTTTTGTCTTTAATATTAAATATCATTTTTTTTGGAAGTTTTAAATGATCGTTGTAAATCTTTTTTACATCTTCTTCCTGCATATCAATAAATTTTTGTGCTACATCTTCATCTTCATTACTTGCAGTGAATGTAACTAGTTTACTTTGATATACACTTTCATCAAAGCATTTAATATAGTATAAAAATGAACTAGGTGTATGCTTTTGGTATTGCTTAGTATAGGAACTATCTGAGTTTGGTTCACAAGTAATTATAGGTTTAATAATACTTTCAAAATCGGCATAGACTACAAAAGGTACTCTCATTGTTTTTTTAAAATGATTAAACTTTATCATTGTATTTGGCTTTGGAAGTTCAATTCGTACTGAATCGTGAGTATCACAATACAATTTATGCTTTGATAAAGATTCTTCAGTATTAAATGCCTGTAAGCAATTTCTACAAAAATGCTTTTTACCATTATGTTCAGATATTTGCGATGAAAGTAATCTACTTAAACTTGTTATTAGGCAATAGTGATTAGATCCGAAGGATCCATTCGTAGTAGTTTCATCATTTGAAATGAGTAACAAGTCTATTTGATGTTGTCTTTTTTTCTCATTTGATATTCTTAAAGGATAAACTGAACTTTCATATCCAAAGACATTAATACTTATGTCTTGATTATTTTTCTCAAATTGAGTAATTTGATGGAGTGACACTGGGAATTCTATTTTTTCCCAATTTAATTTTTTAGCTTGTTCTTTTAAATTTTTTTCTTTAGGATTAAAAAATCGAGCAACGCACCACTTAAAGCATTTATTGTCTTTATTCTTCATATTAATAATTGCTTTTTTAGATGATAACTCTTTAGGAAGAGGAGTGTAAGATTTACCTTTAATAGGCTTATATTCAATGATATCTATATCCATCTTTTTAACTGATACAAATCTCCAATTTGATTTTGTTCGTTGAAATGCGGCTAATAATTCTAAAATTCTTTGTTCAGCTCTTTCATAAAAGTCATTTGAATTTGTTGATTCTAAAACAACTTCTGCTTTTGTTTTAAATGCTGCAATTGCTGAAATAGTTTCTCCTTTTTTAATATCAGTACTCTCCATTTTACACAAAAGATCAATACTGATCTTTGATCCTTTATTGATATTTAGTATTTGAATGGTATTATTTTTAGCTTTTTTCATAAAGGACAAAGCATCATATCCTTCAACACCATGAGCTGAATATTGTCTTGTCACATTTCTAACAGCTGATTGTGTTAATTTAAACTCTATTTGTTTCTTTTCTCTCTTCTTTTCTTTTTTAGATTCTATAGGTTTTTTGACATGTTTACTTTTAAATCCTACTTTTTCATACAAATTAGAAACTGTAGATTTTAATGTATTAATTTGCGTAGTAGCTATTTCTTTAATAGGATTAGGAATATATGACATAACCCAATTTGTTAATGAATTGATTTTATTAAAAAATCTATTATTAATATTTGCCATTTTTATATATACAAGAAAATTATTTATATCATTTTCATTTTTTTATATTTATTAACATGAAATTAATTGACAGTGAAAATCATTTCTTATTATATTTTTTATATATACAAGAAAAAAATATTTATATCATTTTCAATTTTTTTATATTTCTTGTTAAGAAATTAATTGATAGCAAATAAACATTTCTTATTATATATTTTTATAGACTTATATCTATAAAAATAATTTATTTTTCATTTTCTGATTTTATTATTTCTATTTTTACTCCATTTTTAACTTTTCCATTATATTTCTCAGCATATGATTTACAATGCTTTTCTTTACGAATATAGTCATACAATGAATTGTATACTTTAACTTCTCCTGTTTCTACATTAGTAAGTTTTATAGTTGTTGGATTTGTTCTAATTTTCGCAAGCCAGTCATATTTAGGATCTCTTTCTTTTTTTTCTTTTATAGGTTTAATTCTAGGTCTTCCAGCTTTTTTTTTCTCTTTTATTACTTTTTCTTTTTTAACTCTTTTAACTCTTACAATCTTTGGTTTTTTTTGTTTTTTAGTAATGATATTTGATTGTATAAATTCTTTATCAATTAAATTATTATCCATAGCAATCATAACTAATGCAATGTGATCTTTAGATGTTTGTTGTATATTATTTTCTTTTAGTAAATTTAATAAATACTTTTTTGTATATTTTATTTTATCACTCATTTTTATATAATAAAGAAAATTATTTAACTCATTTCAAAAAATATTTTTATTGCACATTTTACTATTTTTCTTTTTCTAATATTCAAAGTTGAATCTATCTCCATTAGACTTTAGTCTACCTAATCTTTCTGACAAAATAACAGCAAATGCTTCAGTTCCGGCTGGAACATTTTCACTAAAGTTTGCTATAATCTGAATATCTGATACTGAATTTTTTAATCTTTCTGATTGATGTCTTAAATCGAAAACCATAAGTGGATATAAATCTCTATAGTCTGAAGGTGTTATGTTACAATTTGAAATGATTTTATCTACTCCACAAAAATTTTCTTTAAAGTTAGATACATCTGATAAGCTCTTGAAACTTTTTGATTTGGAAATGATAGTTCATAATCAGCTTCAGGATATCTTATACTATTAATCACAACTTGCATATTTGTTAAGTTACAATGATCAAATATTGAAGCATTTTGTGTTTGATCATTAGCTTTACTTGTTTGGAATCCAACGATAATATATCTAGGTTTTTCATCACTTTTAACACAAAGTTTCCAAGTCATTCTAGTTGTTTGTTCAGGTGTATTAGTTTCACATGATCTAGAATAAAAAGCTACTGGAATTGTTGTTTTATTGCTAATAATCGTATTAAGATTATATCTTCCTTTATCTGATGGTGTTACATAGGGCATCCATAATGATACTTTTGTAAGATTTACTTTTCCTACAGCTGCTCCAGCAGTTCTAAAATTAGCATCATTGTCATTTTTTCTTTGTAGAGTTAATGTATGTTTAAATCCGTAAATTACTTTAGTATAATCCTCACAGAATCCGAAAATATGATTTAAAGGAATACAAAACGAAAATGTATCTTTTGTAGCAGGTTTTTGTATAATATATGCTTGTCTTATAGCAAATCCATCATTAGTAGCCAAATTTGCATCTGTTGTATTATCTTTGCACTATAGTTGATTTAATCCTTCTGCTAATTGAAAGTCATTTGAATATTTGAGCATTCCTAACATTGTAGTTGCTTGCCCTAAATAATTTACTGTTTCTATGTTCTGTCCTGATAAATCATATGCCATTCTATCAAATAAATGCATAATTCCATTGTGTGTAGGTGTAACTACATCTGTATTAGCATAGGATGTATTATCTGCTTTTAGAAGTCTTCCTTCAACTTGTATATAAGCTTTAGATGGTTTAAAAAATGAATCTGTCACCTCAATATTAATTTTTATTGGTACTGTATTATTTATATTTGTACCATTTTGTGGAGTATATTCTCCAAATTGATATCTAAAAATACTATCATCAATAAAGGGATCTTCTGTTAAATCTAAACTTTTATAATCTGCCATTTTTATATGCATAACATTTTTTTTAATTCATTTTACATAATTTTTTAATAATAAAAAATTTATAAAAAAATATTACTGAAAATTATGCCATTTTTAATCCTCTTCCCATCTTTACTAATTCTTCCAGTTTAATAGCGTTTGAATGGCTTAATTTTTTATTTAATCCTCTTTTAGATCTTTTAGATAGTATTGCAGATCCCATCATCAATTTATTTATATTTGTTGTGACTTCATTAGATATATTTTGAGCAAGATCATTAGCTCCAGATTCAACTAAATTTGCAAGTACTTATTTACTTTCAGGTTTAAGCTTTGATTTTTTAATCAACTTGTATCCTTTTTCTACTATAATATCTTTAGCTGTAGAGATTGCATTTGTAGCTAGTTCTTTACCTGCTACTTTTGCAGCATCTATTGCAGTTTTTCCTAAATCACTAGCAATGGCTTTAATAGCTAAATTACGTGATATTTTAAGTGCATTATTATTCGATCTATTATTAAGTAAGCCTCTAAAAAGACTAAATATACCACTCCCATCGACAAAATGCTTTTTATAAACTTTTTTCTCAACAATTAACATTTTTTATATACTTACTATTTTTTTAATTCATTAGCATCACTTATTTTTCTCTTAAACGGTTAGTCAACATAGTCTTCATACCAGATAATGCTCTAAAAAAATCAGAAGATTTTGCTTGATTATATAGATTATTAACATCATCGAATATACCACTTCCACTTACAAAATGCTTTTTATAAACTTTTTTCTCAACAATTAACATTTTTATTTACTTACTATTTTTATTTAATCTAAAAATGTTCTGTAATGATTTATAATATTCAGAATCAATTTCTCCTTGACGTAATAATTTATCACAAATAGCAACAGCTTCATTTCTAGCTCCAGTATTACCTGCTTCAAATGCAGCTATTCGTAATGAAAGCATTTTAACTAATTCATTTGGATCACTAGGAAGAATGATAACTCCTTTTCCAGATTTTCTAGCGATCTCTCCCCAAATGGGTTTTATTATTTTATTATATTTTTCACTTCTAGATGATCTAGGCTTTCCTGGATATTTACTAGAAGAATTAGCATCTGTTTCTTTTAATATATTTTTATAATTTTCAAGATCATCTTCATTGTATATATCTTTATCAGGACTAGATTTTGTTAACAATTCCCAAAGACCATTAGTTCCAATATATTTTTTATCATCAATAGTTATATCATTATTACTAATTAATATTGGTTTTTTTCCTATATACAATTTTCCATCTTTTGAGTGTATACCAAATGTAAAATCTGCTGCCTTTTTATTACTATAGGCTGACTTTAAATAATTTGTTGCTATAGTTCCTAATGAAACTATTTTACTTTCAGGTACATCCATTATTGCAGGATAATTTGATAGAGTTATAGCTAAATCAGCTTTATTTTCTAATTTAGCTAGGTTTTCTTTTATTCCAGATTGACTATCGATAATAGGTTTATATGAATTACCTAAGTCATACTGGAAGTCATTAAATCCAAGCTTTTCATTTACTGCATCTTGATAAATACCTTTTTTCAATCTTTCGAGCTCTTTAAAAGCTTCTTTTCTTTTTTTCGGAACTACAATATCTAAAAACGACATTTTTATATACATAACATTTTATTTTAACGTATTATCATGTTTTACTTGAACATAATATATGTTTTACTTGAACATATATTATGATTTAATTAATATTTATTTTGTAAATACTTTGATTTTTAATAAACCTATTCTCTAACAATTCCATCGCCTCTTTCATCGCTTTCTCTTTACCTTGGTTGAATATTGATAGTTTAGTTTGTTCATCAATTTCATTTTTAGATTTTGTTCTAATTTGTTCGATAATAGCTTGAAACTTTTCATATTCTGAAAGTATCATTGTAAATTCTACATCATCGATATTACCATCTTTTAAAGCTTTAGAAATATGGTCGCTTATAGTATTTAGTTTTGCATCAGCTAATACTTTAATCTTTTCATGCTTTTCTGATTTTATATTTAATTTTTTAATTACTTGAGATCCTATTAATGACATTAAACCAATACCTAATGCTGCACCTTCACATGCAATAGCTACTGGTGTTCCAACTATTGTTGTTAAAAAACCAATACCAACAGCTCCAAGTGTCATAGTAGTTGCAAGTAATGAATTATCAACAACTGAAATTATTCTAACAGCTCTATGATATTTTTTACTTAACATAGCTCTTTTACTTCTTTCACATTCTATTTTACCTTGAATTTCACTTATCTTATCTAATCTATATCGCTGATCAGATAGTGGTGGTGCAGTTGGATCAACTCTAAACTGGTTAAGATCTGGATAAATACTTTTACATTCTTCATTTTTACATTCTTTGTAGTCTCTATTATATTCCATTCTTTTTTATAAATAAAAACATTCATTTTAAGTTATTTTAACAAATCTCTTTTAGATTTATAGTAGCCAGGATCACTTTGCGATCTAGTATTATCAGTAAATAATTCTCCTATACTTGATAATATAGATTCAACATAGTCTTTATCACTTTGTGGTTCTTCTTTTGGTTTTATATTTTTAGGTCCTGAAAGTACCTTTGCTTCGTTAGATCCCGAAGGGATCAATGCTCCGCTAGACCCCGAAGGGGTTCTGACTTCGTTAGATCCTTTGGATCCATAAGAATTAGATATATAACTGATTATATTTATAATTCCATTATAAGATAAAATATATAATAAAAAATCTCCTTTTTTAATATTAATATCTTTTTTATCATTATTATATAAAGTTATTATAATATCATCAGTAGACTCTGCTACTACTGAATTTAGTAAGTTTAAATATGGCTTATATTTTTCTGCAAGTGCAAGTGATACATACACTTCATCTATATTAACTCCACACTTTAAAAAAATGTTATTATATGAATTTGATTTTACTGTAAAATCTTGCTGCGCAAATACTCTATATTTTTTACTATTAACAAAAGATGGAGTATGATCTAAATTCCGATTATATATTAAACCTCTTTTTTTTATTTTACTATTTTCAATATTCAGAAACATTTTATTCATTTTATAAAGATGTTTATTTATTTATATCATTTCACAATATAATAATATAAAAAATTAAAATGAGTTAAATAATTTGTTGTATATATAAAAAAAGATGTTTTATGTGAGTATTGAAAATTTTGATGAAGTAAATTTATACGTAAAAGAAATAATTAAATTTAATAAACCTGTTCCATATCAAAAAGTAGTTATTGGTTATAACTATTCAGATTGTTCAGAGGCTTTAAGAGTAAAAACCCCAAAATCGTTTTCATATGGAGTTAATGAAAATATAGACTTGAAAACAAAAAAACTTACAGGATATTCAATTCCTTTTGTATGTGAAAATGATATATTTATCACAATTATTGAAGCTATTGAAAAATTTTGTAGAGATAAAGTTACTGAAAATGAATCAAAGTTAAAAAAAGGTAGTATGAAAAGTTTTATTATTCACAATTTAAACATTTTAAAGTATAGAAATGATAATCCTAAGGCACCTCCAGTTATATATGCAAAAATACCAACAGATTATATAAGTAAAAAGATGGATCAAGTATTCAGGAAAAAAAATGAAGGTGATATTTTAGGAGAAAGTCTTATTAAAAAAAGATGTGACGTTGTTGGATGCTTAGCAATTGAAGGTGTATATATCGGATCAATGATTCAATCTATTCAAGTAAAATTAGTAGATGCAAAAGACTTTATATTAAAGATATTGATTTAGAAAGCGAAGATGAAGAGTAAAATATTTTTTATATTATTTAATAATATAAAAAAATGATTTATATAATTTAAGTATTAATTATAAATATATAAAGAATGGATATTGAAGTACATAACAATAAATCAAATATTACTACAATTCAATTTGATCCTATTATTGAACTTGATAAAACAAAAAAATACGAAATGACATTTATAAGATTAGAAACTATTCACTACAGCATTTCATCTCAAAATAAGTTTTTGCATATATTAAATAATATTGTAAATGGAAAAAATACAAATGGTAAGAAAACAACTGTAATGCATACATTCTTACCAATGACTCGTCCTTCAGGTATGAGCCTTGTTGAAGAACCAAATTTTAAAAGTTATTTTCCATTAAGAACAAACACACTTTCAAAAATGACAGTTGAAATAAAGGATGATGATCGTTATGTTATAGATATGAGTAAGGAAAGATTAATAATACAATTTCATCTAAGAGAAGTAAAGCAGTAAAGTTATTCATTATAATGAATTAAAAAAAATAATACATATATAAAAATGGATATATGTATTGGAGGAGATATTTCAATAATAAGAAGAAAGTTTTTACCAGCTATTCCACTTGATGGAAAAAAAATATATAAAATGGCATTAATAAGCTTAGAAACATATAATATACTTAATAATATTACTGCAAACAACAATAAATTTACTTATACTATTTATGATCCAAAGACTAAAGAAACATCAACAGCTAATTGTAATATTCCAGAAGGCGTCTATGAACTTTCATCGATCAATGACTGGTTGCAAAAAGAATTAGTTGCTTCTCATTTTCCTTTGAATTCAATTACTTTTGTAGGAAGTACAACAACATTTAAAGTTACAATGGGCATTGAAACAAATTTTGCAGTTGATTTTACAATTGAAAATTCAATCAGAAATCTTTTAGGTTTTGAAAGTAAAATATATAATGCAGGTGTTTATAAATCTGTAAAAGTATTAGATATAAATCATATTAATACTATACATGTAAAAAATAATATTATATCAGGATCTTATTTAGATAATTCACCTAGCAATATTATTTATACGTTTTACCCCTCTGTAGCTCCTGGAGCTAAACTTGTTGAAAAACCTAATGTTCCCATTTACTTACCTATATCTCTAAGAGGAGATATTCGTGATATGGAAACTTCGTTAATTGATCAAGATGAAAATCCAATTGATGTGCAAGGAGAAAGAATAACAATGAAATTTCATATAAGAGAACGAACTTCTAAATGCGAACAAGAATCTATTCTAAAAGAACAAGTATTACTTCTAAAAGAATTGATAAACATTTTAAAATATAAAAAATAGATTTAGATATCGTAAGATATCAATATTTATGTAGATCTGTAGGATCCAGATTAGCGAAGCTAATTAAAATAAATTAAAAAAATTGTGCATATATAAAAAATGACAGATTATAAAAATATTAAATTTAAACTTTCAGATTATCAAAAGAAGAAAATCAAGAAAGAACTTGAGAATGATTCAAAAAAAATTACTATAAAATTAACTTTTAAAAATCTAAGTGATAAAAATGCTAAAGATGTAGTAGCTCTAACACACAAACAATTAGAGAAAGTAATCAATGCATTTAAAAATAAAAAAGGTATAACAATTGAATTAAATGAAGAAAATCTCGTGCATAATTCTAAAGTGGAAGGTGGATTTCTACCTTTACTAGGATTACTTGGAAGTTTTTTAGCTGCAAAAGTTGTTCCTACTGTTGCAACAGCATTATTAGCTGGAACAGCTGCAGCTGCTGGAAGCACTATAGTTAATAAAATTGCTGGAAAAGGTGTTTTGTATATTAAAGATGATAAAAGATCTATTAAATCTAGAAAAGTAGATAAAGGATTACTAATAGATGAATGGAAAAAAGGAAGGTATTTAGGAAATGGGTATTACTACTATTATGGAAAAGGAGCTGGAAATGAAAAAGTAGGAAAAAGTTTAATATTAGGTGAAAATTCACCATTTAAGAATATCCCATTATTAGGTTGGATTCTTTAGGTCCTGAAAGGATCTAGATATAAATATATATTTATGAAAAATATATATTTCATTTAGCATGTATCACTTTGTGATCTACTATTTAATACAGATAAAGGAAAATAAAAACGATCAAAACCATTTCTATATTTTCCATTTTTCACATCTGATGATAAATCAATAACAATAAATTTATGTGGTTTTGACCAAACTATTTTACAAAAGTTTTTAAACTCTTCTTTTGACATATCATTTGAAACATGATCATTATAAATATGATTTACATTTTTTGAATCTTGTTTAAACAAGCATATAAAATTTGCATTTTCTCTTATTGTTTTCCTTGGTAGCATAAAATAATTTTGCGCTAAATAAAAACAATCGACATTACTATGCCTTCCTCTTATATAGTACTTTTCACACTTATTTTGCTTTGTCAATTGTAAATTATCGAATATCATTAAATTATTTTTAGTAAGATCAAGATCTTCAGGTTCTGGTACATCATCTGCTGTTTCATGAAACTGACACTCCATATCTATTTTATTTTTTAAATTTTTTGAATGAACTTCAATTACAAGATCAGGGCTGATATCCATCTTATCTATTTTATCTTGTAACTTAAATATTTTAAGAATATCTTCTTTTGGTACTTTTTTTTCAAAAGAACTTTTTAATATTTTATATTCAGGTTGAAAAAGAGATTTTCCAAAAACTTGTAAATTATTATAGTCCAACCAATCAGGTCTTATAAGTAAATTCAATAATAAATTTGTTTTTCCACAACCAGACTTTCCAACTATAAGTCCTCTTATACTTTTTGGTAATAACTCATTATTATTACGATTATTTTTATTTACATTATATGACAAATCTAATACTTCCATTTTCTTATATAAAGAATTTTCTTAATTTAAAAAAATAGTAAGTAAATAAAAAAATGTATTGCGTTAAATGTAGAAACAAAACAAATTCAATCAACTTACGGCATTATGTAAGTAAAAACAATAAAAATATGCTACGTGGAAATTGTACACTATGTGGAACAACAAAAACTCAATTTACAAAAGGAACTAAAGGTGGTGATTTAGTAGAATCTATTAATAATTTTACAAAGAATAAAAAATTACCTTTTCAAAAGTTTAAAGGTGAAATGCATTTACCAGGTATGAACTTTGCAGGACTTGGCACTAATTTAGATGAAAGATTAACTTCTACTGAAATGCCTAAAGAATGGAGCATGCCTGTAGATAGAGTTGATAAAACAGCTTATATTCATGATCTTGCTTATAAGCATTATCCAGACAAAGAGCATAGAAATTTAGCTGATAAAATGATGCTTGAACAAATGGATGCTATACCTAATCCTACACCACGTGAAAAATTGGAAAGAAAGATTATAAAACCTATCATATCTGCTAAAGTAAGGTTTGGCATGGGAAACAAAGAACCAATGAATATTAAAGAATTATGCCAAAAAAACTACAAGCGCACAGGAAAAAAGCAAACGACGTAGCAAAGCATGGATCCCTTCGGGATCTAGGAACTATTGAAAAACTGAAATGGACTGATGAACTTGCAAATGAACTTCATAAACCTGTTATAAAACATTTTAGAAAAAGAAAAGTAATTGCAAATGGTGTTGATGAAATATGGGCTGCTGATTTAGTTGACATGCAAGCTTATTCTAAATTTAATAATGGTATAAAATACTTATTGATGGTGATAGATGTATTTTCAAAGTATGGATGGATTGTTCCGTTGAAGACTAAAACTGGAATTGAAGTTGCTCATGCTTTCAATAAAATCTTTAAAGATAGAAAGTGTACAAAATTATGGGTAGATAAAGGCTTAGAATTTTATGACAAACATGTTAAAGCATTAGGTGTGCAGCTCTATTCAACTGAAAATGAAGAAAAATGTTGCGTTGTTGAACGATGGAATAGAACAATGAAAGAAAAAATGTTCAAATACTTTTCAGCTAACTCTACGAGAAAATACATCGATGTTTTAAATGAAATGGTAGATCAATACAACAACACAAAGCATTTTTCAATTAAAATGACACCCTCTGAGGCAAGCAATAAAAAGAATGAGAACATTGTTTGGCTGAATCTAAATGGTAAAGTGATATCTAATCCTATCAAACCCAAGTTTTCAATAGGTGATAAAGTTAGAATAACTAAAAAGAAAGGAGCATTTGAAAAAGGGTACACACCAAGATGGACTGAAGAAGTATTCATAGTATCGCAAGTTCAGTACACAGATCCACCAACTTATAAAATAACTGATTACAATGGTGAAGAAATACAAGGTACTTTTTATGAAAAAGAACTACAAAAAACGAATCAAGAAACATTTAGAATTGAAAAGGTTATTCGTAAACAAGGTAATAAATCATTTGTAAAGTGGTATGGGTATCCTGATACTTTTAACTCATGGGTTAATAATAAAGAATTAAAAAATCTATAAAAAAATTTCTAAATAATTATCTTGCATATATAAAAATGCAAAACTCCAATGTAAATGTGAATATATGTGTATCAGCTACTTCTGGCAATGCTAATACAAACACTACTGTAACAGCTTCTTCATATTCTACAGCATCTACAAGCAAATAAACAAATCAACGCATGCGCACTGCGCATTGATTATTATGCAGGATTATAACCTGAGCAGAGCATAAGAACAAAATAAAAAATCACATGACCTGTGACGTCACGGCAAAAAACGATAATTTGAAAAAATGATTTTTAAATCTTAAAAAATGATTTAAAAATTTTATTTCTTATTTATACTATTTATACACCCTATGCTTGAAAATGAATCATATATTTAATTAAATATATAATTGAAAATTTGGTTGAAAAATGAAAATGAGCTAGAACTCTCCTTTTCCTACTACTTATTCATAGAGCTAAGAATCAGAGGCACTGATTCCACGAAAACAAAAATTACCAAATTGTTATAGTCTTTGTTGTCGGTTGTCTTGCTTTGTTGATGGTTATGAAACTATGTTTGAGGTTCATAAACATTTTTCCTAATCCGCGAAAGAATATTTTATTCAACTTAATTTTGATGCTGAGGACAATGTTTTGATGTCATTGAAATTATTAT
The DNA here is from genome assembly GCF_022113875.1 of Hydra vulgaris. NCBI lineage: Eukaryota > Metazoa > Cnidaria > Hydrozoa > Anthoathecata > Hydridae > Hydra > Hydra vulgaris. Next base: position 59,519,180 of record NC_061160.1, read on the forward strand.
TTAAACAACCAACATTTAAATTATTTAATAAATTATCTTGTTTTGTCTCCTGATTTTTGAGTTTTGAGATTTAAAAAATAAAATCTTTAGGAGATAGCATAGAAAAACTTTTTTCAAAACTTTCTCCGCAACTTTTTTACTTTTAACTTAAGTTTCAATACATAAAAAAAAAAACAATGTTCAAAAATGAAGTTAGAAAAAGAGAGTTTAAACATCACAACTTGTAACCTTTTTTGGGCTCAGCAAAGAAAATCAGTAACTCATGTGACCAAGTAACTTATGTGAAGCTATTAGGGTTCACTATAGATCAACATCTCCAATTCAAAGAACAAATAGATTCAACCGTTAAAAAATGTCACTCTAGTATGGGAATATTGGCTAAAGCATCTGTCAGGCTTCCAAGGGAACTTTTAAAAATTGCATATACAGGACTTATACGAAGTCAACTAGAGTATGCCAGCATATTGTACCTTGGTCAATCCAAAGCACAACTAAAGAGACTTGACGTTATACAAAAGCAGTGTGTGCGAATTGTATGTCACAAACCTAGGAACACTCATTCAGCTCCCCTTTTGGAAGAACTAAAGCTTGACACCTTGGGGGAGCGAAGAAAGGTTCATGCAACAAAAATAGTAATGTCGGCATTGTCGGGAGTGTGCCATCCATATTGGCTAATATGTTTAAAATGAACGATGACTCAAACCTTATTGTCAAAAAAGCGGCGAATCGACAAGGAAGTAAAGACTTTCATATTATAGCATAGCAAGATGGATATATTAGAAGCCAACATATTCAACAAAGTTGGCTTCTAATATATCCATCTTGCTATGCCATTGGCATATGCTACTTAAGCAGTGGAAGAGGTACCGGAAACAAAAGAACAAAACAAAAAAAAAAAAAAAAACTTTTTTTTAATTTATTTTATAAATTGTAAAAGTAATCGTAATTTTAAAGGCAAAGTTGTTCAACTGTAATTGAGTTTAAATAAAAATATATAATAATAATAATAATCATGGCAGAGAACATCTACAAATCAAAAGGCGTTTTAATACACTGGTTGTAATTACTAAAGAGAATTTGCGGAGCCATTAGATCTATTTTCTATTTCAAAGAAGTTTGTTTTGAAAAGCAAAGATCGGGTTAGAATTTTTCAAACATTTTTACTAACATTTTATGATTTATACACTGCACAGTGGGTCTAAAAATTTTTTATTTTTATTTTTTTATTCATTTTGACGTTGATAAATGTTACAAAAAAGAAATTTCAATCAAAGAAAATCCTGGCCGGAGCAAGAAGAAGACATGTTGACTTATCACCGAGCCCCGTCACACAAAAATTTACATGCACAATAAATGATAAAAGACAAAAAGACAGTATAAATACAAAAACAAAAACAAAAAAACTTCAGCAATCAAATAATGTGTTGCTAACAGTCTTCCAGCAGGATAATTTTAAAAATAAAAAAGTAAAAACGACAGAAAATCATGAAAGTTTTAAAAACACAAAAAAAAAAATGGGTTTTTTAATTAAAAAAAAAAAAAAAGCATTATATGTAAACATAAGTATTTGGGCTGATTATTTAATATCATCAAAAATATGAACGAAAAAGATAATTTTATTTTCGTTTTCTTTTGTACTAATGGTTTAAAACCATTTTAATAAAAGCTTAAAAAAGTGTTAAAGATTTATTTTATTCTTAAGTGATTTAGTTGATTTAGTTAAAATGGCAAAACTGTTTATGGGTTAAATATAGACACACGATACATGTTTAATTTTTGTGGCCAAGAATTTCCATTTTTGGCTCCATTTTAAGTTTGGAGTGGTCAGGACCACACAAGAGGTAGTTTTAATGACTATTAAGGATGCTTATTGGATATATCGATGGTTTTTTAACTAGATGGTACATTTTGTATGTCTAAATATAGGTAATTGAGATCTGGAAATCCAAGCCAGCGCATGTTTGGTCTCTGGATGTGGTCATAACCGTACAAATTGCCTTTTAAGGAAGATCAAAGGTGGTCCTGGAATCACCTAATGGTTTTTCAATTAGTTAGAATAACTGTATGTCTAAATATAAGTATTTAAGGTTGGAAAATTAAAGTCTAAGCACATTTGGTCTCTAGGAGCGGTTATAGTTCACAGGTAGGTATGGTCATAGTTTTTCAAGACGTTTCTATACTTTCTTGGTTTATTTTATGTACTTTATTTCTTTGATATTGTGAATGTAAACATATAGTTTTCAATAAATTTAAACTTTATTAACATTTTAATTTATATATAAGAGGGCTAGGTTGTTTTAGTGTAAAAAATTCTTAGGTGCACATAAAAAAAGCACCTAAAAAAAGCCGTGAACTTTCTGGTTAAAGCTCCATGGAAGTGCATTTGACGTGACGTGAAAATATGTTCAGAGCTCGTTTCAAACCTGGATCTCCTGCTTATAAAGCAAGCGCTGTAACCACTACGCCACGGCGGCACGAATTCAAAGTAACCTCTTAAACATATATTTACAGAATTTAAGGAATATGTTTATTAAAAATTTCTTTTAAGATACCCGGTGCCGGGTAATGCAAAAAAATGGCCGATTCTGGATACCCGGAAAAACAGCCTAATTTCCGGGTCCCTTGCACATCACTGAGGAAAATATATCAGTTGTAAATTATTAGGGGTCTCTAGATTACATTTACAAAAAAAATTACTCCATTATTGAAGTTGGTTTTGTGGGGTTTTGCTCACCTCTGATCCACTGCGCACTTTTTTTTTTTTAATTTTTATGTGTTTATTTTATAAATAAAATTTATAGATTTAGCTGCGGTTTTAATTTTTTAACATTTTGGAAAGCTTTATTAACTAATATAATTAAAATTGAAAACAACGTATAAAAACAAGAACGTGTTTAAACATATTAAAAAATTTTTAATGCCATAAACTATGGCAACCGCAAATTTATATGTTTTCGGTAATCCTGATTTTTTATTGAACAAATTATAGTCAACAATATTTAGCTAAAATATGGATATAAATATTACGCCATTATTGCATACTACTAGATACAAACCCCTTATTAACTTTAAATGTGGTAATGGTATAGTGGTAGAGCGCTCGCTTCATAAACGAGTGGTTCGGAGTTCGATTCCCACCACGTCCCTGGTAGTACCGCGCTCAACTCGTTTCTCCGCGCGGCGGCCTTGTTCGTCAATGTTCGTGTTTCGGAGTTATAGAGTTGAGAGAGGATTGTTACCACAAATAAGTAGCCGACTCGTCTGTAGTGGCCTTCTCGGCCTTGAGGAATTGAATTAAAATTAAAAAAAAAAAACAATTTTTCGTTTTGTATTAAATAATAAGCAATGTTTTGGAGTCATTGAAACTGCGTACATACGGTGAGAGGGGCTTCCAAATCAGTGATTTTATTGAGGTCTCACTTTTTAATTGCTCTCTTACTCTGAGGTGCTAAATGACCAGGAAAGGGGGTGGGTGGTCTAATTAAACATAAGAATAAAAACTTTAAATTTTTTGAATAATAATAATAGGAGTTGTGAGAATATTAATTAAAAGATGGTGTTCTTAATACACGTTTAACGCTCACAAGAGAGACTTACTTAACTTATTAGGCTAACTTTTTTTTTATTTTGTTGTAGACAACAAAATAAAAACTATACAAAAAATGAAAAAACAATTAAAATCAATTGATCCTTAAGTTTATTTTTGTTAAATTAACAAATAAAATTTCTTTAAATAATAAATGGGAGTAGGAGATAATAAAAAATCAAAATTTTTAAACTGGGCTTTATTATGGCGCCTAAATGTACTAAATTAATAAAAAAAATTTTACTAATATAATAGTAACAAAAAAACTTACCTATGTTTATCTATTTAGTGACCGATATTGCATATTTTATTTTCATTTATACGTTTTAAAGCAAATTATACAATACGAACCTCACTGAAAAAAATTTGGGGAAAAATTTCGCATTAGTAAAATTAAATGCTCCAGTAAATCTAATGTTCAAAGTTTTCCTAGCCAATTAGAACGCAAAAAACGGATAAACCAAAGTTTAAAAAGTTTGACAAGGTTGCAGGTATCAAATGATAAATTAAATCGAGAGACGTACGTGGTATTTGGATCAAATCTTGATTCCATTATGTCTCGCAGATAAAAAACTCATAAAGATAAGAAAAAAAAAGTTGCAAAAGTTCTTTTCTCACAACTTGTTCCAACATGCTATGAAAATCTTATCCTTCCAAAAGACCTAGACTTCACCCAGAAATAACCGCCTAGATTGTCACAGTTGGTTAATAGGAATTCGTGCTTAATTTTTAGTCTGTTAAATTTGAGTGAAGACGAAATTAAACCTTGGCTTAACTGTCCTTAATTTATCTAAGGCCATGTCGAAAACTTTAATTGAATTTGTTTCCAGACTAGATGTAGTCAACGAATGCTCTGAACGAGCAAATAGGCTTGTGCCAGAGTTTGTTAATTCTGTTTGTATAATGAATAGGACAGACCATATATGAGTTGGCCGTTCAGCAAAGTAGGAATCAATTCAGGGAGTTCAAAAAAGTATAAACAACGGAGTAAGGCAAAAAAAGAGGAACGCTAAGAAAGCATAATTTGGAGAATAAATATTTGTTTTTTCACCAAAAAAATAAGAAAAAAATTGTTGAGTTATAGTTTTACAAACTTCATGTAAAAATAAAACTTTAAGGCAGATGGTACATAAATACTGTAAAATAAAAATACTTAAGAAGTGGGTAGGGGCGGATGGGGGAACGAAACGAACCCACTGTTAGACCTTCTATAGGGGGGTATCTATACTTAAAATTATTTTAAAAATTGAGTTTCAGCTAATATTATTCTTCGTAGCTAAAATTGGATAAAATTTGTCATGGAAAGTTTGAGAGATAAAATTAGTCAATTGATCTATCCATACAATTATCTAAAATTAGAACGATTCGTCTAGAGCAAAATCAATACGCATTTTAAAAAAGTTAACTTTTAAACCAATTCTAAATTAATATTTAGGCCTTTTAGAGTTCATAGAAAAAAAATTTGCTGGTTTATTTTAATGTTTAAGGTCACAGCTGTTTGGTTAAAAAATGTAGGTTTCAGGGAAAAAATTGTAAAAGTTAAACCTTAAAAATCGGTTTCAGAGTTTTTTTTCCAGCGTGAAATCGTTTTATTAAACAGGTCAACTAATCCTTATATATATATATATATATATATATATATATATATATATATATATATATATATATATATATATATATATATATATATATATATATATATATATATATATATATATATATATATATATATATATATATATATATATATATATATAATAAAGATTTAATTATAATAAAAACATTTAACTTTATAAAAAACTTACTTGATCTATGGTTCCTTATACACCTCAAGTCTTAGCCTATGATTCAAAAGTTCAAAACCAGGTTTTTAGGTTTGACTTATAAAATCATTTCTAAGATTAGGATTTTACATTCATTGATTCTGTTGCACTTTTTATCTTAAAAAATAAATGATTAAACAACTTTAAATTACAGAAAACTGTAAACTATTACAATAAATTACGTAAAAACTTTAACTTACATTACAGTATTTTGGAAGATAATGTTTTTGATTTAATGATCGCCGTATTTTCATCAACACAAGATTTATTTTTGTAATTATACTTTTTTCTAATTTTTGTAATTATACTTTTTTCAAATATTTATTAAAAAAAAAAAAATAAGGAAGAATATGTAAACCTAATTTTGGTTGACTCTAGAAAACTATGGAATCAATATTTATTTAATTTATCCGGAAAATATTTTTCCTTATTTTTCTCTTAAGTTTTCTTTAAGTTGAGTTGAGGGTTAGGGTTAGGAGTTTTTTTTCTTACTTTTCTTTATTTTTCAATGAGTGATGAGTGAAAAAGATTAATTAACAATATATCACAAAAATTATACCTAAACTCGAATGTATAGCAAATGTTTGGATATCCGGAAACTAAAAATTGAAAAAAAATATCCGGAATTCCGGAAATATCTGGAAAAGGATAATCCCAGATATCGAATAAATATATTATTATTATTATAAAGTATAAAATATAAAATGTAAAATACTATCAACTAAAACAACTGTTTTTTAAAAATTTCACAAATCTTAGTGAATGCATTTTAGACAATTCTTATTTTCAATTGTTCAAAGAACTGCGACTAGTATTGTATGCTGGACCAATAATACCTGAAATTTTAGATATTACCCATTTGTATTGATTTATTTTTAAAATTTCAGGATAAAGTTGGCAGTTGATCAAATACGAAACTTTCAGTTTTTCTGAAAAAAAGAAAACCTGATTGAAAAAAGTTGTATACAGTTACAAATGAATAATAATTTAGTAAATTAATATAGGTTAACTAGTAAGTATTAATTAATACCTAATAACTTATTTTTTGATTATAGACTCAAGTTATAACTCAAGTTATAACTCAAGTTAAGACTATAGTTAAGACTATAGTTAAGACTATACTCTCAAGAAGCTTTATAATAATTTTTACTTTCTTGATCAAACTATTAGTCAAAAGTTTGTGACTTTTCTATGAAAATCGCTAATATATAATTTACTTATAGCTAATATATAATCTACTTATAATAAACTTTTTTATATTGGTTTGACTAACTTTTAATCATTCTCCTTTTTTTCTTGCTCTTTCATTATTTGTTCTGGTTCTCAACTGCGTGAAGCTATATTTATCTAACAAACCAGAATCACTAAAAACACTCTTTAGCCTTGTTAATGATAACGTACCACTTTCAATTAAGAATGCACCATGATTACGAAGTGCATTAGATCACTTGAACTACAAAGATATATCTTTTTACTTTCATGGCTTTTTTTGAATCTCTGGTACACAAAAATTCTTTTTTAAAATAAAAATACTTAAAAAAGAAATACAAATAACTTTTTTGAGTAGAAACTAAACTGTGGTTATGAGAAGTGTTTGATGGTAAAAATATATATGTGACGTTCTGCAGATATTTATTAATGGTACCTTAATTTAGTCATTTTTGAATATAGTCATAACTTTTTTACCAGGATTCAAAACACAAAACAGCAGAATTCTTATGATGTTATTTGCCCTAATACCAGATCGCCCGCAAATAAGTCACTTTTGTTTCTGGAAATAACAAAAATATATGTACAATTTACCATTTTTAGTACAGATTGCCTCAGTTATTATTTGCAATATTTGTAGGTTTATTTGCAATATTTGAAATACTGCAATGTTGAATAAGGTAGGATAATAATACAATAATTTATTTGAGTTTTGAGTAAGGTGGGCATAAATTACTGTAATAGGGTTTTAAATAGTTATTGGGTTTTTAAATAGTTATTGGGAATTAAATCTTATTGGGATTTTTTGGTGTTTTTTCTTGTTGATTTGCAAGTAGTAACATTGCAAAGTTAATATTATTAACTTGTTTGCTAGACAAGTAAGTATTGCATCACACATAATGCCTTACATTTTAAGGCATTATATATGATGTTGTTAACAAGTGGATGGGTACAGCAGAACCAGATTGACTCCATATTGATTCCTAAAGGGAATCAACATGAAATCACAATTCGTATTTGTAAACATTAGAAGGTAATCTCCCTAATAATAGATTCACAATAAAATAGTGTAATGTTAGTAAAAGCATCCTGTTGTGAAAATATACTAGAAACATAAAATGTTGTATTTAAATTGACCTTCCTAAAAACAACCTCTTTAATACCATATATAACTTGATATGAATTATAAGGTTTATTTTGCTGATATTGATAATGTAAATATATTACTTTCAATATAACTAATTTAAAAAAAAACTTACATGTTAAAATCAACATAATCATTTTCGAGAATATTTTCATCCATGAAGATTTCACTTAAAAGATTTAACCACATAAATCTGGTCTTTTTGATTAAAAAAAATAGTAATAAACAATAATGCATTTAAAAATTATTCATTGTGAACATATACATAACTTAGATTGATGAAAACCACATACTCAATAAATTCCAAATTCAAATACTTTAATAATTAGTAAATCAAAAACATGAACACTTTAATTATTTTAATTTTTTATTAAAATAAATACCCTACAATGAGATTTGACTTTCTTTCAAAACCTTGAAATAAAATACATTTATACAGTAATATCTCTCAAAAATAATATTTATACTTAAATTAGTAGACCATATTAGTAAAGCTAAATAACAAAATTAGTAATTTAAGATTATAAGTATAACTTTTTAAAATCCCTAAAAAAAAATTTTTTTCTAGGACAAAAAGTAAAAAAGGTTTTTCTGAAAAAAAAAATGATTTATAGTTTAATTCAAAAGGTTAAACTTTATTTAGACAAAAAGATCAAGTAATAAAGCTGAGATTTATGCCTCTATCATCTTTATAATTTAAATCACGTAAAAATGGTGAACTTTGTATTGAATTTAAAATAAAAAATCAAGCCTAAAATAAAAACTAAAGAAAAATATTTTGAGTATAATAAAAAATGGTTTCAGAGAAAATATTTTAATAAAAAAATGTAAATATAAGTAAAAATTTACAAAAAATTTACCAAATTTGTTTTCCGATAAACAACCAACACTTTCAAAAAAATTAACAGATTTTTTTAGGAGAATTAATATTTTTAGGTAAAGTAGAACTATATGCAGGGTAATGAATATAGAGAAAAACTTTATATTCATACTTGAATTTCATGTTTAATTTAAGTATTTAATACCACTTTATATTTAAGCACACCTTATTTAAAATAGATTTAATGAATTTGGGTACAGCAACACAAACTTTTTAAAAAGCCTTCTTTTCATCATTTTCAGGCAAAAGATTCTTGTGTTGATTCTGTTTTGAAAAACTATTAAAAAAAAAATTAAAATTCAGTTCTAAAAATAAAACATTTTAAAAGAATATAGGGATTTTAAAACCCTTCGAAAAAAAAAAAACAACAACAAAAAACATTTGATTCTTGATAAATCTTTGAACAACCATAAATCCTTTAAAGCAAACAGTTTTTTTTTTTGAAAAAATGAATCATTAAATAAATTATTAATTATAATTTATTATTGCTATTATAGCTACTATAAGAACAACACCTAAAAAGCTAAAATAACAGAAAAAATAATGTAAACGAATTTGTTACATACAGAAGATACTGAAAATGGTTCTAATTTTTCCGCTTTCTAAAAAAGAGAATTTTATCTTATGTACAGAAGGAATTCTATATAATTATATAGGGTATATATATGTGTGTGTGTGTGTATGTGTGTATATATATATATATATATATATATATATATATATATATATATATATATATATATATATATATATATATATATATATATATATATATATATATATATATATATATATATATATATATATATTAGGGTATCCCAACCGCCCCCTAAAAAAGATCTGTTCATATTCTTAAAACTTACTGGTCCACCATAAGCATGGATTTACTATAGGTTGGGGCAAATACATTTGATCAAATACAAATACAAATTTAAATACATTAATTCTAGATTTCCAAATTTTTTAATGATTATTGAAAAGTATAGTAGTCTTTTTTATTTTAGTCTGTGTTTCTAGCTCATTTTGCTCTTCTCAAACCTTTTTGCAAAATTTATTTGCAAAATTTTAGCAAAAAAAGTACACTTTCTTGCAAAATTTTTAATAATGTATAAAGCATATAAAATTAGAATTTCTTTGCTTTTGAATTTGTGCTTTAAATTTTTCTATAAGAGCAAGGCCTGTTTCTTTCTTATATTTCTTTCTTAATAAAAGAACCAATAAGAAAACCTTTTGATGTTGATTGGTTTACTTACTGAAAGAATGATTAATTTGTGTTGAAATTTGAATATCATGAATTATCTTTTGAAGATTTAGTTTATTATATGTGCTTTGACTAATGTGGTAGATTGAGATTTTAAGTAGTTAGAATATTGAGAGTTAACCTTTGTTTCTAGATGTGTGTCTAACTTAAGATCAGCCTATAATCCTTTAGGAATCAATTAATTAAACAAATGTAATTAAAAATAAATGAAACTGTAACATGAAGATGGATAACACTGCCTTTTTTTAAAAAATACATCTGGTCAATGGTATTTTAGTAATGCATTTTAATAATATTTCCCTAATCAACTTTTTTTTAATAATATTTCCCTAATCAACTTCAAAAAATAATAAAATACCTCAGTTGGATGCTTAAAACTTTATTTCATCAATTGTAAATGGCTGAGCATATGCTTTCTATAAAAAAACATATTTAAACTTAACTTTAACATTTTTAACTGACTCGTCAAGAAATAACAAAATAAAATATTTATCAATTATGTTCTGTACAAATAGAGTGCTTAATGTTCTTATGAAATAAAATATTTATCAATTATGTTCTGTACAAATAGAGTGCTTAATGTTCTGTACAAATAGAGTGCTTAATGTTCTTACAAATAGAGTGCTTAATGTTCTTAGAGTGCTTAATGTTCTAACAGAGTAATAATAAATCAGCTGAATCAAGCATCTAACTTTTTCTTTGAAAGGCTGATTTTTTTTCTGTAGGTTCATCAGAAAGAATGTCCAAACATCAAAAAATTTAAGCGGAAAGTTGGGAAATGTTAGTTGTTTGTAATGCAATTGTTTACAAAAAAAAAATTGAAATTATTATCTTTTTTAGGCCCTCTGTTAACCACTTTAGAGGAATGCCCGCATTCCTCTAAAGTGGTTTACAGAGCAATTAACGTCTCTTGCAAAAAGTCTAACTTGGTTACAAATATAAACCACGTTTTTTTTTTTGATTTTAGCTATAAAAATGCCTAACAAACTTAAAAATTATTCTATAATAAAATATTCATTTTGTTTTGGTATTTTAATAATATAAATGAAAATAATTATTACAATTATAAAAGTATAGAGTTATAATAGAACCAGTAAAAAAAAAAAAAAAAGTTGTTAATGGATAACTTGTGTAAAAGACCAAATAAAACACTAAAGGTATTTTTAAATAAAATATTTTATAAATTTTCAGGTGTTAAATACTGTGTTATCACTTAAACAATAGGAACATTAAAGTCAAACTTTTCATCAAATAAGTAAAGTTGTTAATAAATAATTGGATAGCTAAAGTAAAAACCCAAAGAAAATGCTAAAGATTAATGCAGAATATTATACATATAATGACGGTAATGAGTATAAAATCAAAGTATAATAAAATTTAATAAACAATTTGTTTCAAGAAAAACAGATAGCTTGCACAAAAGAATGAAAGATCTCATAAAAATGTCTTTAGACAAGTAGGTTGCCATGTTCATTTTAAGAGAGCAATTATTTGCTGTTGCACCTGTTTACTCTGGCTTATTTGGATTAAAAAAATTTAATAAATATAAAAATTTGAATTAATTTTTAAATGTAGATATAATGCAGATATAAAAATAAATATAAATGCAGATATAATGCAGATATAAGAATAAATATTTTTTTTTAATTCTAAAAACAAATATTTAAATTAAAATTACTTTAATTCGAAAGAACTCTTTTTAAAATAAATTTTTTTTTTAAATAATATAGTTATTGTAACCTCCTGATTACAAAACAAAACAGCTACAGTTAC
>NC_061160.1:59538355-59553355 GCF_022113875.1 Hydra vulgaris
TATTTATATATATATATATATATATATATATATATATATATATATATATATATATATATGCAAACATATATATATCATATATATTATAATATATATGCATGTATGCATTATGAATATGTTGTATATAATAAAAAAATTCTGGATTTAAAAAATTTTAAAATAAAAATTATTTTATGGGGTTGCTACCAACCTTCAAACATTAAATAGGTTCCTAATATTATAAAAAAAAAAGTTTTTCAAAAGTATGTCTTGTTGGGTGTCAAACGAAGCGAAATTATACAAAAATTTCAAAAATATTAATCCTTTTATAAAAAAACATTGATAATAAAGAAGTATAATAAAAAAATCTTGTTAATTTCTCTATTAATCGTTTTTAGTTAAAAAAATGTAATTTTCTGTGCACTAAAATCTAAAATAAAAAATTAATTATAAAATGATTTTAATTATGGCAAAACAAATTTAATGTTATTTAACGGCTTTTTTTTAATACTTTAATGGAATGCTAATTTTTTTAATTATTTTTGATAATGAAATTTAATATTGCGTTTTTATAAAAGTTTGATATTAGCATTATTCTCATTTTCTCGACATTTGAATAAATGAATTGTTAAATTTAATATGTAAATTTTTTAGTTAATAAAATGATTATATCTTAAACTTCTAATTGCGGCTTTGCAACTACAAATGATTTTATTTTAAAAAATTCATTCAATTTATTTAAAGTTTATTAGTTTATCATTTTATTAAAATTACATACGCTATAAAAAAAATATTTTATAATATTTTTAAATAGGTTAGACAGTTAAGTTAAATCCAAGCTATTAACTTTAAAATTTAATAAACTTACAAATATTTTTTAAATCAAAATTAAATTATATTATTTCTAAAGCTAAATTAAATTATTTAAGTTTTTTTTTATCAAAATAAAGTTATATATTTTTATTAAATTAGTTTTAAATTAAGTCATGTAAAAGTTGTCTTGCAAGCTTTTGTAACAAATATTTTTACATAAATGTCATTCAAAAGTTAATGTTTTTTTTTTTTTTAACTAATTACTTCTTTTATCTTATCACTTATAGTATTATTTATCTTATAATTTATTAGTTAAAAATTGATAAAAAGTTGCTTAATCAAAATGGCTTACTGCTTATGTAAAAATCGCTTAAATTGCTTTACGCTAAATGCTTTAAAACAAGGCCTTCCTACAAGATACACTTCGGTGTTTCCATTACCCAGCCAACAATATATACTTGGGTAATAGGTAATGAAAAAGTATATAACTTTTATCTTTAAACTACATTTTTTTAAGTTTTTTGTAGAACGACTCATTAGAATCAGTACAGTGGATATCATCTCCCAATCTATTTTTTATTTTAGTGGCAAAAAATTTCATGCCTGAAAAAGCTTGTTCTGTCTCCACTGATGTTGGTTTCATAGTTAATAACAATTTTCAGGCCTTGCACGAGTAGCTTTAAGTAAACCCATCTTTTTTTTTCAAAATTTTAAATCCAATTTTATCTATGGTGATAGCTTCATGCTCTGTTTGTTAAATAAATTAAGTTTATTTGGTATCTATGGCATCAATGGTACTATGGTAATTATTATTATTATGGTACTATGTTAACTATGGTACTTTCTTGTTAATACTTCAGTGACATTGCTGTGTTACAGAACAAAAATTACAAATGTCTGTTAAACTTAATGTACCATATTGAAGATTACAATATAAATGCAAAACATCACTTCTTTGCATCATCAAAAAAAAGCTACTGTAAGATCCAGGTACTTAAATTTTTCTCATTTTTGTCAATATTAAGTCAATCAACTTTTAAACAGTTTGGCCAATCAAGCTGAAATTTATAATTTTGTATTTTTTTCATAAATACTGTTGGTGGTCAAAATTTTAAGCAAATATGAGGTGGTAGTCTGGGGACCATAAAGCGATTTGATATGGAATGAGCCATATATATATATATATATATATATATATATATATATATATATATATATATATATATATATATATATATATATATATATATATATATATGTATATATATATATATATATATAAATATATATATATCACCCGGGACGGCAAATAGGGTGTCACCCATATATTATATGTAATTATTTTTATATACAAAATTATTAAAGCAGTATTTAGAAACGTTGACACATGTAGTTTTAAACCTTGTTTTCGACAATAATAAGAAAGCTAAGCTATTATATTTTCTAAATAATGATAACTATATCTTTGAGCATTCAGCATTTCGTAGGTCGTGTAAATAAATACCCACTTATTTTTTTATGTAAGACTGTTTATTTATTAACCAAAATAAAATATAAGATATTATTAAATCGGATGACACCCGGGGTGATGAGCCTCCCCTCCCCACCTCTTTCCGTAGGTACGTATTATATATATATATATATATATATATATATATATATATATATATATATATATATATATATATATATATATATATATATATATATATATATATATATAATACGGGTATGTATTATACATTATAGTATATGGATTGATTTTTACATGTTTTCGAGCATACCTAAAAAATGAAAAAAGGCGTAATCAAACGTTTTTTGATGGTTATGTCTTTAGTCCACCTTATCCATGTGTTTTTTTAGGGTAGGACTAACCTTTAACCCTGTAGAACCCATGATCTAGATGAGTTATAAGTTGTTTTTTATAGTGTTAAAGCTGAAGCCTATTAAAAATTACAAATTTTTTTCAGGCATTCTTCAATATTAGGTTCGCAGCTAAAAAAAATTAAGCTTCAATTTTAGGTTCGCAGGTTAGACAGGATTTAGGCAGCTTCAATTTTAGGTTCGCAAATGAAAAAATAATTTTAAAATGCTTAAAATATATATTAACTTCGTAATATAACATTCTTTTTTTGTATACTTGTTTTAGCAATTTAAAACAAATAAAATTAATCGAGTTATTAAGTAACTTTTTTTGAGGGACATTAAATTTAAATTAGTGTAATTTTTTTTAGTGAATCGATTAGAATATGTTTCAACATTATTTATTTATGCAAGCTTTTGACTTCCTTCTTTTTTATATTATCACTTACCGGTTTTTTAACTTAACTCGAAAAGTCATTAAAGTGACTGACAGTAGTAAATAAAATTTATTTACAATTGAGCACTGTATTTTGAAAACGTCACAAAATTAAAATTTTACAGGAAAGTAAAAAAATATTTCTCCTGTAAAAATTTGTATAATTTTTTTTTTTTTTTGTAGCTTATATGAAGTAATAAGTGTTTACATCTTAAATCGGAGAAAATTTTTATCTGAAGCAACTTTTCCTAAAAAAATTTTTTTTTTAGATAATCTCACTTTTGAAAAAAGTGTGACTCGTCATGTTTTTCAAATACAGCGTTCAATTGTTAAACTTGTTAGACTTAAAAAAATATGTGGAATAATTTTTTCAAGTCTAACAACTGCCCTTAGAACAATTATTTAACTTAATAATCCAAAACAACAAAAATTATCTTTGTCCAGATTTAAAGCTATTCTGCCCCGCTGTGCGACACTTGTATTCCGAGCTGACTTGGAATACAAGTGTCTCTTTTCCTAAATTTATTTTCTTGGCAAATTAGGGTTTTTCACTCAAGCGTAAAAACTTGCATTACGCACTTGTTGCTGTTTTGTTATCATTGTGAGTAATAATTAAGATTTATTTAAAAAAAAACGTTTAAATTTAATTACTAATAAGTAGTAATTAAATTGTTTAATTCCTTTTTTTGTGATGCCAAATTTTAATAAATTGTCTATTTTACTTTACCCAACTCTTATTGGCTTACTATGTCAATGGATGTATAAAAATAGGTAATCAGCAGTAATATAAAATTAAGCAGTTATCTCAAATAACTTGATAAACTTTCACGAGGCATTAAATAGGTTTATTCATGAAGTATCTTGGTATTAGTTTAATATCCCTTTTAAAGGAAAATATTCTATTCTTATTGAGAGTAGTGTTAATAAAAGATGTCATTTAAAAACATACAAAAATTTTTGATCTTAGTCTTGATATAAGTATAAAAAAAAACTATTGATACCATGACAAATAAAAAGCTGTTTGATGCTTTTATAAGAAAACAAAGCTACTCTTACCTTGACAGCATTGAAATCAATTTTATTACCAAAACTATTAGCTGATGATCAATATAGTAAATTTCAGTACAAGAAATTTACTAAATTAAAACCATATTTCAACAGTGGTAAAACTAATCATAAATAATGAAGTAGGTTGAACGTAAATGTTAAGCTAAAAAAATGATAAAAAAATTCAATATAATAAAAAAAAACATTTAACCTTGCATTAAATATATGGTTATTTAAAAAAAATATAAAGGAATAAATAAGAATTTATGTAGATCGAAAAAAATGGTAAAAATAGAACTGAAAAACATATACATAATAAAAAAATTGAACTATAAATATATATATATATATATATATATATATATATATACACATATATATATATATATATACACATATATATATATATATATATATATATATATATATATATATATATATATATATATATATATATATATATATATATATATATATATATATACATATATATATATATATATATATATATATATATATATATATATATATATATATATATATATATATATATATATATATATATATATATATATATATATACATATACATTTCTCAATATTAAATCAAATACATGCAACCAGGACTTTTAAATCATTCATAAAGTATGCTCAGATGGCATAGGGTGCAGGTGGTAATTATAAAAGTAAAGAGACACTAAACAAAGAAAAACATAATAAAATGTTGGGTAGGGCACTCAAAAAATCGTGCAGCGAAATGTGAGGAGGGAGGGGGAAGGGAAGAGAAAGGGTCAAAATACAAGCATACATACTTTATGGACGACCCCTTTCCAAATTTCCAAATTTCTTGACTCGATTCATGGGTTTAGCTTGTGTCTCTGTTTTTATGACTAGGCAACTCATTCTATTATCTCCAAATGAAGGTACAGGTCTAAAACTCAGTTTTATGGTTCTGAGGCCGGCTGGTAGTCAGGTTTCCCGAACTCTGTGGTAGCTCTCAGAGAGGCTGATTCCATCAACAGCTGAAAAATATCAGAGTACTAACCGTGCCATGTTGCGCATGGATGGTGTCCCTGTTTGTACTTTTGGTGTGCATTGCCAAGGCCACATTGGAGCCCTTTGTTACGGCTTAGAGTTTATTAGTGGAAATGAGGCAATTGCTTGAGCTATAGAACAGTGTACTGAGTACTATCAATGTTTTGAGTCAAGTTTTTTAACAAATTTAAAAATAAATAAAGTAACAAAAACTATAAAACACAAAAAACCACAGTCATCACCAAGTTCGCTAAACCTTTCATTCACCAATATTCGTGGTCTTCGAAGTAACTTTTCTTCTGTTGAGTCTTACCTCTTGCAAAGTTCACCAGATCTACTTGCTCTTTTTTAGACTAATTTGAGTTCAGCCGTCTTATCTTGTGATCTTAGTGTTGATGGTTATCTTCCTTTAATTTGTAAAGACTCCAATTGTCACATGCTTGGCCTGGGCATTTACATTCGTAAGAATTCACCCATTTGTCGGCAAACTAGGTTTGAATCCACAGACTACTCTTTTATGTGCTTTCGTTTAGCACCACTTCACTCTATCACCTTTCTCTTTGTTCTATATCGCTCTCCCTCATCCCAAGACTGCACTCTTCTTGATGTTATTTCTGACTATATTGACCAAGCCCTCATTCTTTATCCATCAGCCAATATTGTTGTTGTCAGTGACTTTAATGTTCATCACACTGAATGGCTTGGCTCTAGCGTCAGTGACTCTGCAGGCATTAAGGCCCACAACTTTTGTCTTTCTCAATCCCTAACTCAAAAAGTCAACTTTCCAACTCGCTTTCCAGACAACCCGAATCATTTACCTTCTCTACTCGACTTATGTCTTGCTTCTGATCCTAGTCAGTGCTCAGTTTCTTCACATTCACCATTAGGTGCGTCTGATCATGGTTTGGTCTCTCTAAAACTATTATCTCTTTCTTCTTCACCATTAGAATCCCCCTATCATCGTACATCTTACAACTACCTTAAAGCTGACTGGGACTCTTTTCGTGACTTTCTTCGTGATGGCCCCTGGGTAGAAATCTTTCGTCTCCCTGTTGACAAATGTGCTTCTTACATAACTTCGTGGATTCAGGCTGGCATGGAATCCTTTATTCCCTCTCGACGATTCCAGGTCAAGCCTCACTCTTCTCCATGGTTTTCTTCACATTGTGCTGCTGCAATTGCCAATCGAAACCATTACTTCCATACCTATCAGCAAAACAATTCTCCAGAAAACAGACGTCTCATTATAACTGCCAGGAACCATTGTAAAAAGGTTTTGTCTAACGCCAAAACCGGCTATTCTCAGATCATGAAATCTTGAATTTCATCACAAAAATTAGTTCTCGTGACTTCTGGAGAATCTTTAATAGTATCAATAATAAGGGCAAGTCTGTGATTCCACCTCTTTTGTACGGTTCAGACTTTGTCACCTCACCTAAAGACAAAGCTGAATTGTTTGGCAAGAACTTTTCATCAATATCATCACTTGATGCCACTAGTTGCGTTTTACCTGATATACCCGTCAAACAGGTTGATCCATTGCTCGACATTCGTATCACTCCAGCTTCTGTATCTAAAGTGATTTCCCGCTTAGACTCTTCTACAGTTTGCGGCCCGGACAACATACCTGTTATAGTCTTGCAGAAGTGTTCTCCGGAGCTGTCGTCTATCCTTTCAAAACTATTCAACAAGTGCTTATCAGAGTCTTGTTTTCCAGCCTGCTGGAAAGCAGCATCTGTTATCCCTATTTTTAAAAATTCTGGAGAGCAACCTGACTCATCTAACTACCGTCCCATTAGTCTTCTTCCTATCATAAGCAAGGTTTTTGAATCTTTAATTAACAAACACTTAATATCTCATCTCGAATCTCATAACCTACTTTCTGATCATCAGTATGGATTTCGATCTTCTTGTTCTACGGCTGATTTCCTATCAGTAATAACCAATAGGTTTTATCGCGCATTAGATAAAGGTGGAGAGGTTAAGGCCATTGCTCTTGACATTTCTAAAGCGTTTGATAAAGTTTGGCATGCTGGTCTCCTCCAAAAGCTTTCTTCTTATTTTGTATCTTGAAACATCTTCAAGATTATTGAATCCTTCCTTTCCAATCGTAGTATAAAAATTGTCCTTGATGGACAGCACTCTTCTTCTTATTCTGTAACCTCAGGGGTTCCCCAAGGTTCAATCCTTGGCCCAATACTCTTTTTAATTTACATTAACGATCTTCCAGATATTCTCACATATAAGGTGGCATTGTTTGCTGATGATACTACCATTTATTCTTGTCACGACAAGAAGCCAACTCCCTCTGATTGCTTGCAGGGGGCATCTGAGCTCGAAAAGGATCTCACTTCTGCTACAGCATGGGGCTCGCAGTGGCTGGTGAACTTTAATTAAGATAAAACTCAATTTTTTTCGGCCAATCGTTATCGCAATAATTTAGACCTTCCTATATTTATGAACGGTAATGTACTCGATGAGTCTCCTACCCTTCATCTTCTAGGATTAACTCTTACTTCTGATCTTTCTTGGAAACCTTATATCAAATCTGTTGCAAAATTAGCATCTGCTAAAGTTGCTTCTCTTTATCGAGCTCGTCACTTTCTTACTCTGGATTCTATTCTCTATCTCTATAAATCTCAAATCCGGCCTTGTATGGAATACTGTTGCCATATCTGGGGCGGATCTTCTAATGATGCCCTTTTCTTTTTTAGACAAGGTGCAAAAAGGCATTGTAAACATAGTTGGACCTGCTCTTGCAGCCAACCTTCAACCTCTGTCACATCGTCGTAATGTTGCTTCTCTTTCTCTTTTCTACAAATACTATAATGGACACTGCTCTAAAAAGCTAGCGTCTTTTGTGCCATCTACTAAAATTCATTCTCGTGTTACTCGTCATTCAATTAAGTCTCAACCTTTTTCTGTTACTGTTCCTAATTGCTCCAAAAACTCTTATTCGTCAATTTTTTTCCTCGAACATCAGTTCTTTGGAATTCGCTTCCTTCATCTTGCTTTCCTGATTCATATAATTTGCAATATTTTAAGTCGTCTGTCAAACGTTATCTTGCTATACAATCTTCATCTTTTCTCTTCCAGTAACTTCCAACACTAATAAGTGGTTGCTTGCAACCTTGTTGGAAGCAAAGATAATTAAAAAAAAAAAATACAAATATTTTTACTTTATGATAAAGTAATTTAATTTTAAGGTAAAATTAAAAAGATTTTTTCAAGAAAAGACTGATGAAACGATCAACTTAATAGAAGAATGAAAACAAATCTTCTAAAAAATTTTACTTAAAAACAAATTAATAATTAAGTGTTACAAAGGGGAATAACAAAAGCCTCTTGATTATTTAGGTTTGATAAGATATAGCCAGGTCGAGGTTTTTGACAAAGGCTGCATAAACAATTATAAATCCTAAAGTATATTTTTCTTCTTTAAAATTCATGTTATATTTTGTATATGCATATACAAAAAAATTACCATAAACATCATTCTGGTAATTATAATTATGATGATGATGATTATCATCATTTTTTCTTTCTGCAAATACTACACCATATAAATAAATATAAAACATATATGTTTATGTCCATAATATAATTTCAATTTTAAGTCAAACTTCATTCTATTCCATACTTTTCACCATCTTGAGCTTTGTTAATTTATTGATCATTTATTTTATCTTTATTACAAAAACATCTCTCTTAAGAACAAATGTACTTTTATTATTCCAAGTAGCCAATGTAAAAAGGTCGCATCTAATATTACGATATGTTATTCTCAGTTAACTAAATTTTGTATCTTTTATCAGATGTTTGGTTTTAGAGACTTTTGGTTAGTCTTCATTAACTAAAGTAAGTCTAACATTTAAACTTATTAATTATATGATGTTTAATAATATTCAATTTTTACAAAGTGCTAAATAAGCGGTACCAATTTTTTAAAACACTTAGACCTCTCTTACTATTCTACGATTACTCTTCACTCTGTTATTAATTTCTTTATATAAAGGTTTTGAGATTATTAAATTATTTCTTACTAAATGCATTAATAAAGATATTCTTGAAGACCTACACTCTTCTTTATTTCAAGTAACTTGAAGGATATCACAAAGTATCTTGTAGTACCCTTAAATCTTTGCTCCTGTTTTGTTTCTTATCAATCTTCATGAAAATTTAACATCTAAAGTTGCTCTATTTGTTGACAACTCAACTTTATACTCTTGTTTTGACAAAAAATCTTCACTTTTTGATTGCTTAAAACAAGCAGCTGATTTTTAATTTGCTTTATCTGCCACCTAAGCCACTCTTCCATTGTTGTAAGGTTGCATTTTTTTCTTTTTTCTACTAATACAATTATGGTCGAAGCTCAAACAAGTTCTCATCTCTATTACGGTAAACCAAAACTCATTCTTGCTTGTTTCTGATTCAACAAGTTGCATCCTTTTACTGTATTTGTCCCTTCATGCTATAAAAACTCTTTTAATCCAGTTTTTTCCTTGAACATCAAAAAAACCTTATAACTATTAGCCATCTTCATGTTTTTCTTTTATGTAAAACCAGGGCCATCCCTAGGGAGGGTAGCACCTGGGACTAATGTTATTACGGCGCCCTCTCCCTTCAGGAATAGTCGCATATACGAACTTTTTGTGCTGTCATCAATACTTTAATACTTACACCACCTACCAATCTATCATAAGGATAAATATATATACATTCAAGCAATCAATCTCTTTTGTGTCATTGTTGTATGTAGGTAGGTTTTAATTAACTTCAACTTACTGAAACTACATTCACTGCTGGCCACTGTCATTAAAACTGTTAGCAACATGACTTGTGCTATCCATATCTACCATACACATATTAGGAAGGTCTTTTCTGTTGGTGTTTTTGATTATATTGATACTTCTAATGGTAATAGTGTTTTGCTGACCGCATTCTGCTCACACTATTTGTCAAAAACAGTAGCTATCAAACTGCCATGTAGAATTTTATTTGTACTGTTCTTCCTCATTTTTATCTGAAAAATTTTTCACTGTCAGATGTTCTTCTAAAATTTTTATTTTATAATTCTCATTAGAATTTTTTTTTTTTTTTTTTTTCAGGTCAAATAAGAATTCCCACTTTGACTCTTATTTTGACAATTGTCCATTCTGCCTTTTAAAGATAATTTAGTTGTGCCAATTAGGGGTAAGAAAACTGCATTTTTTGTAAGGTTTTATTGTGCTTGAGATCCAGCACTTGATTGATGGATAAAAAATTTATAGGTTATTTGAACAACTCTAAACAGCAATATAGACTACACTAATGATTTAGCTTGATCTGATATAACTATGTTCAAGCAGTGGCAACCACAGGGTGAAGGCTTGTATGTATTACACTTTTTCGAATTGATACCATATTAGAATATCTTTCTCCATCTTCAATTCAACATAATTGTTTCATCAAAATTGGATCAAAATTTACCAAGCAATTGAATAAGACCAAGGAAGTTCCCATTATTTTTGGTGTACAGCTTTAATGAGCTTCCACGAAATGCAAAATTGTTGCATAAGACCTTGATTGGCAGCTTGATCATTTTTATCCTGATTGTTGCTTCAGTCCATTCTTTAACTGTAATGTGATGGAGATGTCTTTTTTAAGCTTGCTCTTTGAACTTTTTCCAGTTGTTGAAACCTTCTATTTTCCCAAAATATGATATTAGAGTTAGGTCAAACTGATGACAAGGAAGAAAATAAACTGAATCAGTTTCTAGAGAGTATATAAGCCATCTTCTCTTACTTGTTCATCATTTCTTACTACCCTGTCGAAACTCATTTGAGAAATAACGTTTTTGTGGTTTTTGGATAGTCTTTAATACTCTTCAGGAAAGGTATTGGATTGATTTTGATAATATAGTGTCTCGCACTTAAAGCTATCCGCTATGTCTCAGTGGACGGGTCATTAAATAAGAATCTGCAAGTGTCACTTCTGTGGGAATAGTCTGTTATAGTTGCAAAACTATTATCAGTTTCAACTATTATAGGAAATAACATTCTGCTTTCTAAGATTTTAGGCTGCAAATGTCCAAAGATGAAGTGATGTTCATGTAACAAAACTAGCTGAAGAAACTACAAAACAGAGGGTTACTCACATTTTGTTTCCTTGATTAGACAAAACGGAGGTCTCACTAGATGATTTTAAGGAGTTCACACAAAAGGCTTGATTCACAAGGTTGTGAAAAACTTGGAGAATGAAATTATGTATTTTGTAGTAAGGCCTTGTTTTAAAGCATTTAGCGTAAAGGAATTTAAGCGATTTTTACATAAGCAGTAAGCCATTTTGATTAAGCAACTTTTTATCAATTTTTAACTAATAAATTATACTATAAAAGATAAGATAAAAAAAGTAATTAAATAAAAAAAAAAACATTAACTTTTGAATGACATTTATGTAAAAATATTTGTTACAAAAGCTTGCATGACAACTTTTACATGACTTAATTTAAAACTAATTTAACAAAAATATATAACTTTATATATATATAACTTTATTCTGATAAAAAAAACTTATATAATTTAATTTAGCTTTAGAAATAATATAATTTAATTTTGATTTAAAATATATTTGTAAGTTTATTAAAATTTAAAGTTAATGGCTTGGATTTAACTTAACTGTCTAACCTATTTAAAAATATTACTAAATATTTTTTTTTATAGCGTATGTAATTTTAATAAAATGATAAACTAATAAACTTTAAATAAATTGAATAAATTTTTTAAAATAAAATCATTTGTAGTTGCAAAGCCGCAATTAGAAGTTTAAGATATAATCATTTTATTAACTAAAAAATTTACATATTAAATTTAACAATTCATTTATTCAAATGTCGAGAAAATGAGAATATTGCTAATATCAAACTTTTATAAAAACGCAATATTAAATTTAATTATTGAAAATAATGTAAAAAAATAAGCATTCCATTAGAGTATTAAAAAAAAGCCGTTAAATAACATTTAATTTATTTTGCTGTAATTAAAATTATTGCAGTAATTTAAAAAAAATAATGTTTAAAAAAAATTAACAGAATTTTATGTTGTCAAATATCACGTTAAGCTATGCATTAAGCATTCAAATTATAGAAACTAATTTCAGACAAAATGCATCGGACTGAACTGTATAATGTAATTATAGCCAAATTAAAAAAAAAACATATAAAATAAACATAAATATAATATATAACATATAAACATATAAAATAAACATATAAAACAAATATTTTTATAAGATCATTTAGAGCAAATAAACGATTATTATTTCCATTATTCTATGTCAATTAAATTTAAACGATCCCATCATTAAACTAAAAAATAATAAAAACACAATACAACACATTATAAGATAATATTTTAAATATGAAAAAGAAAACACCTTCAAAGCTTTTTTCCATGCTTCTGTGAGCAATAACTCATGCTCTTTTATTTTAGCACAAACATCTGCAAATGTTGCTAAAATGTGTTTTGTATCCATAACTGAAATTGAATTTGAAGCTGATGTTGACATGTGTTGTGCATCTAAAATAATAACAAACCTTATAAATATATATATATATATATATATATATATATATATATATATATATATATATATATATATATATATATATATATATATATATATATATATTATATGTATATATATACATACATGCATATATATTATAATATATATGATAAATATATATATGTGTATATATACATATATATAAATATATATATATATATATGTATATATATATATATATATATATATATATATATATATATATATATATATATATATATATATATATATATATATATATATATATATATATATATATAGATCAATCAATCAATCAATCAATATATTTCCACATAACAACTGCATATATATATACAATAGTGAGGAACATTTACAAACAGTTAACTGATGATGCGTAAAGAACCACGATGATATAAAACAATTATTGTAAAATTATAACAATAATAAATATAACTATATTAATACTAATCGTAATGATAATAGATAACATAAAAGGCTAACATAACAAAGTGATAAAATAAATTATTAATTAGTAGTCAAAAGTAATAATAATAGTGAATTAGAAGCAATAATAATAATATCAAAATTAGGTATAATAATAAGCAAAACAATAATATCAAAGATAAGATAATAATGCATTATTAGTAAATGGGAAGACAGGGTTAGTAGAAAGTTGGCTAAATAAAAGAATTTTTTTTTATTTTTTTACAATTTTTTTATTTTTTATTTTTATTCTTTATCTGTATAGTGTTGTTTTATATATGCATATTAACTTTAATGTTTAATGCAATAATAAAATTAAATTTTGGGTATATCTATATATATATATACAAACATAAATATACATACATATATATACACATACGTATATACACACATGTACACATACACACACGTGCACACATACATATGTATACATACACACACACATGCATACATACCCATACCCATGCATACACACATATGCGTACATACACATGCACACATACACACATATGCATACATACACATGCACACATACACACATGTATACATAGACATACATGTATACACACACATATATAGATACATACACAAACACACACACACACAGATATATATATATATATATATATATATATATATATATATATATATATATATATATATATATATATGCACACACATACGCATATACACATATATACATACACATACATACATACACATACACACACATATATATATATATACATATACATATATATACACATATATCGTTTTACAATATAAATATATATATATATATATATATTAAATTTTTAAATTTCATTTTTTATTTAAATGTATTATTACTTTATAGATTAAATTTAATATATTATTAAATGTATTTAACATATTAAATTTTTTAAAAATTTAAGTATTTTTTTATTTTGTTAATAATTTCTTTTTTAATGATTTTTTTATTAATTTTATATTTGTATTTTTTTCTTCAGACTCTTTTGTTATTGTTATATAAAACGCATGTATACACACACCTACATATATAACCATACACATACATTGCATGTGCATTATACACATGTATATACAAAAACACACATACATACATATGTATACATACACATACAGAGAAATTCAAACATACATACACAGAAATACACTTATACCTACACACATACTCATACACACACACACACACACACACATTTTAATTAGGTAAAAAAATTAAGTGAAAACCTTACTCAATAATTGAATAGAGAATAATAAAAGATAAATAATAAACTAATAAAAATAAATCCTACTCGCTACATCTTCCAAATCTTGGCAAAAATTATTTTCATTCATTTTGATGTCAAGAATATAAAGTGAACTCGATTTAAATACAAAAAAGTTAGTTTGAATTCACGAGAACTTTAAGATTTGAAAAACGCATGCGCCAAACTTGTGACGCGATTTCTAGGTCGGCGTTTTAAAAAAAATTATAAATGTACTTTAGGTGCATCCTATCTAAGGCTAACCATGCCGGAATACCAGAAATAACACTTGTACAAGACATTATGTATTATTTTTTCCGCTAGCTTTCTTCTCATCTAACTTTACTAACAGCTGTTTATCATTACTACCATTTATTTAGCATCGCTTGTATTACTAACATTAATTAGCATCACAAAGTTTTAAAATATCAAAGATGGTATGATTTGTTTGACAGATAAGTTTTGTGCAATAAAGTTGATTATTTTTGTTGATTAAACATAATATATTATAGGTGTCTTTCTATAA
>NC_061160.1:59558355-59563355 GCF_022113875.1 Hydra vulgaris
AAGCATATTATATGTAATGATGATCAACTGGATAACAACTACATATTTCTTAAGGAGCCAACAAAATATTCAAAGTATTTACGCTTGGTTTTGATTGCATGGTTTATTTGCAAAGAAGTAGTTATAGAATATGTTATCCCAAAATCAATTTCTCTTTGTTTAACGGATTCAGATTATGATGAAAATTTTATTTGCACAAATCTTGCAGAATCTAAGTGTGAAAAAAAAAGTTCAGGGAGTAATAAAAAAAAAAATATTAATTCTTTTGAATGTTGTTTTTGCAAATCTTTCTTTACCAAAAAATGCAATTTCCAGCGTCATATCAAAAACATCCACAAGTCAAGTGAAGATGCTCAAGCAAGTATTAGGACAGGAAATAGTTTTTGTTTAGAGTGTGGGTTTCAAAGCCGGAGAATTACTGATTTAAGAAAACATTTATCTTTATCTCATTGTTTTACATTCCAAAAAGAATTACTATCATTTTCTAATTTAATAGGTAAGTAGTTTCTTTTTTATAACTATTACAATAACAATCATATTAAAAAAAAAAAATTTTAAACGTTCATATATTTTAACATAAATATGATTTGTTTTTGTTTCACTACTTTCAAAATTTATATCAGCAAAGTTTTGCAAATATCTAATTTCCATATGCAGCTAGACTTGCAGATATTTTTCGCTTGATCTTTATATATAATTGTAAAAAAAATAATTCAACATGAAAAATTTGATTAGATTTTGAAAAATGGAAGTCTGATATTGAACTTAGTTGTTTAAGTCAATATATTGTAACCTCTGGCGGAAAGGTCTGTAAAGATGGTAATATAATTACATACTACCAATGTAACCGAAGTGGTTTATATAATTGTTTGTCATCAGGCAAAAGAAGGATACAAAGTAGCAGTATTTTTTTTATTCCTTTTTTGACAACCTAATGTGTATGTGTAGTTGTTATTGTGTGATGTCTAATAGTTTCACTTGTAAGGCTTTTCTCAAAATATGAAAATTACTAGTTTAATGAAAGTCAAAGTCAATCTATCAATCTGACATAAGTCAAAGTGAAAGATTGCTAATATCATTTTTCAAATATATTCATAAAATTATGTTTGTTTCGCGAGTTACTTATGAATGGTATTGTTTAATTGGTATTAGGAACTCGAAAAATAGACAAGAATTGCACGTCAACACTAAAAGTGACATGCTCCGAAACACAAGTTGTAGTTAGTGCTTGTTGTTCTCATTACGGCCATCAAACCGAGATTCAACATCTTTCTTTAACAAAATGTCAAAAGAGAGAAACCGCGGCAAAGCTGCAAATGGGCATAACAAAAGATTACATCTTAGATAAAATAAGAGATGAAATTGTTGGTTGATCGTCCAGATTATGTATAATTCAAAAAAAAGATTTAGTCAACCTTGAAAAGGCATTTAACATCAATTCAGTTCAGCGCCATCCAAACGACCAAGATAGTGTTGCTGCTTGATTAAAAGAGTGGCAAATGAAGGAAAACAATCCTATATTACATTATAAATTACAAGGAGAACCTGATACATCCCATTAGTTTGAAGTCTCAGATTTTATTATAATCATACAAATTGAACACCAAAAAAATATGTTCCAACAATTTGGACGTGCAGGGGTTTGTATTGATTCTACTCACGGTACAAATGGTTATGACTTTCTTTTAACAACATTATTAGTGGTTGATGAATTAGGTGAGGGTCAACCTGCTGGGTGGTGTATAGCCACTAGTGTTTCTTTTAATTTTATGAAGTTTTTTTTTGGCAAACTAAAAGAAAATTCTAGTAATATTTATCCCATTTGGATAATGACTGACATGGCTGCACAATACTATGATGCATTTTGTAATGTTTATACATGTGCTCCTCTTAAATTATGGTGTACATGGCATGTGGATAGAGCATGGAGAGATAAAATTCATAAAAAAATAAAAAATACTGAAATGGAAGTAGATGTTTACAAAAGACTTAGATTTATTTTACAATTAAGCGATCGTAAACTTTTAGATGATTATTTAAACTCATTCATGCTTTACTTGCAATCTTTCACTTTAACTAAATCATTTGCTGAATATTTTCAAAAATATTGGGAATGCAAGAAGCATTTTTGGGCATCATGTTACAGAATTGGACATTGAATTAATACTAATATGGAATTAATACTAATATAATCTCGAATCATTTCATAAGACCTTTAAGTATAATTATCTCAATTGAAAACATAATAAAAGAATAGATAACTGCTTGTTTAAATTATTAAAACTCAATAGAGATAAAGTGTATGAAAGGTTAATAAAATTAACCAAAGGCAAAAATAGCTACAAATTAAATCTGATATATTCTAGGCATGTAGCTAGTTTACATTTATCTTTAAGTTGTGTTATTGAGGAAAAAGGAAAATGGTTTTTACAGTCTGGAAACAATAATGACCAATATGAAGTTATAAAGCATCATGATATATGTAGTATAATTGGTTGTCTTACAAAGTGCACTGAATGCCAAGTCTGTTCCCATTTATACCACTGTAGCTGTATGGATTTTCTAACAAAAAATATACCATGCAAACATATTCATTTAATTCATCGTCTAGGAAGTGAAAGTAAATTAAAAAAAAATACACTTGTTAGTTTACCTCCAGTTGATTTGTAAAGCAAAACAATATGTAATGTTTCTGGTGATGTTCAGACTTTAAAAAGTAATATTATAAAAAATTTAATGGGTCTTGTCAAGTTAGTGTCTTCAAGTACAATTTCGGAAGAAAAAGCTTTAAAAAATTTGAATAAAAACATTTCACAAGCTACAAGTACTTTTCTTAGTTTAAGTGAAAACAATTTTTCTTAAAAGAAAATATACGATCAAACAAAAAATTAACAAAACAACCACAGTTTTATTCAATAAAAAAAAGAAAAAAAGTTTCCTCTAACAGATTAGCTAAACCTTCTAACGATGAAATTAAAGAGATGTTTGATTTTTCAAAGTGGGACTCAAAAAACAAAGATGCCTTACTTTTTGTTTGTTATTTAAATAATTTATTTAATATATGCAACATATTTTGTGAAAATGCTTAATTAATATAGTTGTAGCCAAGACAAAAATTATTCCAGAAAATAAATGTAATGAATTAACAATAAAGAAGGCGTCAAAAAATGTTGCAGAATCCAAGTAATTATTGCCAGGTAACTTAATTTATCATATATATGTTGACTTTTATAATGGTTTTGTTTAATATTTTTATATATATTAGGGTGGGTCATAAATTTTTTTTTTAGAGTTGCTAACCTGGCTATGGTCTAGAAAGTTGTTTTTTTATGTACTAATTTAGGAAAGTATTTACTTTTATGGATTGAACAATGTCTTCCACCCGCAACTATAATTACAAAAATTATTATTATTCAGAAAAAAAGTTTTTTCATAATTATATGATGTAGGTACTCAAATAAAGCGAAATTTTTTCATATAAAAATTATTATTTTTGATTTTATTGCATAATAAATATAGTTTTTTAACTAAAAGTGAAAAAGGTGCAGTTTTACTTGTTTTTTAATAGCAATTTTTTTTGGCAATATGATTTTTTATAAAATATCGCTTATTTTGAGTATCAGGTCGACCTACTTTTGAAAAACTTTTTTTCTCCAAAATATTAGGGTACCGGTAAGTTGCGCCCTTTAAATCTATCACAATCATTCTCATATTTGATAGTATCAATATTAATAACTATTAGTAATATTTAGAGCCTGTAACAAGAAAAAAAAAATTATGACCCACCCTATATATATATATATATATATATATATATATATATATATATATATATATATATATATATATATATATATATATATATAAATAGGGTGACCAAACGTACTCTTTTTTATAGTGTTATACTTATTTTGATGTAAAATTATTAATGCTCTCTCTTTTTCTAAAAATCACAAAATATACTCTTTTTTTTTAAACTACTGATTTAAGAAATTTATTTATTTGAAATAAACAATAAATTATAAATGATTTTGCCCATATGTAAGCAGTATTTTTTTTCTAAGCTGATATTTCTTTTACCATGACAAAAAACAAATATGGTTCAACACGCAGCACCATAAACACATAAAAAATGTTCATCAGTTTTCAAAGCTAGAACCTTTTTTCTCTCTAAAGATTTAGCTGCTTATGCTGAAAACTTACAGTCATTGAGCTCGTATGGTCATACCACAACGTAAAACACGGCCATTCTTTCATAGATATAGACCGCACATCAAATTTTTTAGAAAATCCTGTTATTATAAGATTATGAGTGGAAAACGTCAGAATGTCTTGTTAACAATTTAACTTTAAATTAGTCTGAAGATTTGTAAAAAAAAAATTTGCAACAAGCAAACTTTGTTGTTGTTGCAGTGATGTATTGAACCACAATAATTTTTTTTTTTTTTTTTTTTTTTGTTGTTCGATGCATCACATGCACTTTTAAAATACAAAATTTTATTTTGAAAGCTGGTTTAACAACCAGCTTTCAAAATAAAGTCTTGTATTTTAAAAGTTTATAATCTTCCAAATTGAATTGCAGAAACAATAACTAATATAACTTTAAAAGATAATAACTTTTACAATATTCAAGGTAATATTGTTGGATTTTCAGCAGGTAACACTGTAAACTTTAGTACTTTATCAACTAATAAAACTGCAGGTAACATCCATGCAAAGCTTGAAAAGAACTTACGGAGAGATAATCACATGTAATTCCAATAAATATTGAAGATATAATGCTAAAAATATAACATCAATTTAATATATTTAAATATAAGTAAAAAAAAAATGTGACTTCTGTTCTAGTAAAATTCTATACCACAATAGTTGCTTATTTGAAAAAGTAAGCTGGAAGATTTTATAATGATGCATGGATTATAAAGTAACTTAGTTAAAAAAGAAATTTTCAGATGACAAATTTAAGAAAGCTTACATATATTTTCTTAATTGAACTGAAT
>NC_061160.1:59565855-59585855 GCF_022113875.1 Hydra vulgaris
CAATTCTAAATTTTTTTGCAACTAATTTTATCATATCAAAAGTTGCATATTTTGCTATTCTTTCATTTACACTTCTTTTATGTTGATTACTATTGTATTTGTGCTTGATTCGGCTTCTTTGATAATTAGTTCAGTTTTAACATTATCCTAATTTAATAGTTTTAACAATATATATGCCACTGCATTACTAGATTTCAAAAATTTCAAAAATTTTTTAAACCGCAGTCATTAAAACGTTTTAAAATATTCACGTCGTTTGGTTGCAAAATACGACGTCGTTTGGTTGCAAAAATATAATTTGCCGCAAAATATTTTATTGGAGTATAAATCTCATAAGGGGCCATCCTTAAAAAAAGTCATTCAAATAAGGGGGGGAGGGAGGGGATCAAGCTAAAAAGGGCAAAGGGGGGAGTTGCCAGAAATAGACGTCACTTTATAAGTTTTTTAGTTTAGTTTTATTAACATGGAAAACTACGTAAACATGTGTTTTTGAGAAGGTAATGTATGAGAATATTTTTATTTTTCAAAGGTTTAGCAGCAGATTCAAACATCATTGCAAGATGAAATAAATTTTTTTGGAGTCAAAAATAGGGAGGGGGGTCAGGATTGTATGACGTCCTTTTCCAGAGGGTTATGGGGAAAAATGACAACCGGTGACAAATGAAGGGGGTAGATGGTCAAAAATTGGCCAAAAAATGGTGACGTCCTTTCTGGATGGCACCAAATGGGAGTAAAAATTTCATATGAGAATTTTACTGAAGAGTACAAATTTTATATGCGATTTTTACTGGGTAGTAAAAATTTAATGAGCTTTTTACTGGGGAGTAAAAAATACGTGGGTGTAAAAAACTTATACTACACCAGCCCTCGTTCTATGCTTTGTTTTTTTTTTTTTTTTATTTCCATAATAATTCTTTACAATAAAAGATTAATAGAGGGACTTCTAAAAGATCATATAGATCGTACCACGATCTGTCATAATCTGTCATTTTCATAAGATAAAAACAAGTTTGTGTCATCAGCAAAAATTATTGATGTTAAGTTTGAGGTTTTATTAAGATCATTAGTATATATTAAAAAGAGAAGTGATCCAAGTTTGGATCATTGCGGAACACCACATGTAGTATTCATTAAAATCTGAGAATCAGAGTTTTCATTGTAAACATATTGGTTGTGATTAGTTAAATAACTTTTGAACCAGTTTAGTGTTTTATCTATTATACCATAAGTTACTAGTTTATTTAACAAGATGTCGTGATCAACAGTGTTAAAAGCCTTGGACAGGTTTATAAAGACTCCTAATGTAAACATTTACAAAAGTAGACACTGTTTATCGTCCGAGCATGAAAAACTTAAAAAAATTTTATATTTTATTAACAACACATTTTTGGTTAATATACTTTTTTATTTATTAAAATTGATCATTTTGTTAAAAAATTATACAATTTCTAATTTTGTTCAGATTTTTAGCTATCACATGTTAGAACTTTAATAATGAGGTTTAAGTTGTAAACTTTTAAAGCTTATGCTTTAAAAGCTTACAACTTAATTCGTCATGCTTTATTATTAATTAAAAGGGTATAAGCACATATTATACTGAAGATAAGACTCTAAGTTTGCGAGAAAAAGATTTTTTGATTATAAAACAAATCACTAAATGCCATTTAACTCAGGTGGTTTAAGGCCAGTCCAAATTTTTATAGTAGTTCGATTGACCTTCTACATGTTTTATTTAAATGAAACCGTTTTTCAAAAATTGTTAGCTGAAATGAATAATATCTAGCAAAAGTTGTCCCAAATAAAAAAAATTTTTATTGTCGACGTTATAAGGGTTGACGTAAATTGCTTTTAAACTAAAAAAAGAATATTTAAAAAAGTAGAAAGTAAAATCATTAGGGACAACTTTTCCAGTAATCTAAAGCCTAAAAGATATCCATATTGTATTCTATTATTGTTCCATAATTTTATTTAGTTGGTCAGCTAGAAAACCCGACAACTTGTCATTTCTTTAAACGACGTGTAGGGAATGCGGTAATACTTTGCGATTTTATTATTTTAAGGCTTTTTGATGGCCATTAAAACAAAAATGTTTATGCCGTGTGAAATAAAACGTGATGTTGAGATTTTATTTTATTTATATATATATATATATATATATATATATATATATATATATATATATATATGCATAAATTATATATAAATATATTTGTATATATATGCATAAAATATATATATATATATATATATATAGTTATTTGTATATATAGTTTATTACATATTACTGTATATAATATATATATATATATATATATATATATATATATATATATATATATACATATTTGTATATATATATATATATATAATTTATGCATATATATACAAATATATATATTTAATTGTATTTATATGCATAAATTATATATATATATATATATATATATATATATATATATATATATATATATATATATATATATATATATATATATATATATATATATATATATATATATATATATATATATATATATATATATATATATATATATATTAGAAAAAAAGGCACTTAAATAACTTGAGCTTCTACTCTTCGTTTCTCCTTCAGCATGAACATCAAGAAACTTGGTGATCATTCTGAAAGAGAAACGGGGAAGAAGCTCAAGTTAGATAAGTGTTTCTTTACTAATTAATTATTGCTCTGTTCATTATGAACATTGAGCATTTTTTTGGAGAATACACTGACATAGTTGTGTCAACTATGTCAGTAGTTGACACAACTGTGTGTGTGGCAACTATGTCAGTTTAGTCTTCAAAATAAGTGCTCAATGTTTGTAAAAAACAGAACAATAATAAATTAGTAAAAAAACACTTATCTAACTTAAGCTTTTTGTCGGTTTCTCTTTTAGAATGATCATCACCAGCTTTTTTAATTATAATATCAGGGTCCTGTATTATATATATATATATATATATATATATATATATATATATATATATATATATATATATATATATATATATACATATATATATATATATATATATATATATATACATATATATATATATATATATATATATATATATATATATATATATATATAATAATAATAATAATAATAATAATAATAATAATAATAATAATAATAGTGATATTTCAGGCCTTGCGAAGAATAACAACTGCGCGACGCATAAGCACGACGTGATTTTTGACGTCATTAAATTCTTTTTATTTGCTTTTCATATTTATCGACATTAATTGCACCAATTTACTTAATTACCGCAAAACTACTTTATATCGTTTATGTAGAAATGTTATTATATAAAAATGTTTTGGAATGTTTCTTTTTTTAAAATGTAAAAACATTTGTTTATTTTCTCGACGTTTGTCACGTTTTGTCTATACTAAACGAATAAAAAAAATTATAACTTAAATTTAAAAAAAATTATAAAAATGCTAATGTTTGATTTTTTTTTCTTGAATATGTAATTTAAAGTTTTTCAAATAATTATTTTTTCTTTTTAAAAAGTCAGCGAGTAATAAACTGGAAATTTTAATATTGTACGATTAAAAACAATAGCTAATATTTTTACAAGCGATTTTACATAATATTTATTTATTTTTATTTATTTTCATAAAGCGGTTGATAAGCACAATCACTCGTATTAATAAAAAGCTTAAACGAACGTTTTGAATAGATTTTTAATGTTAACAAGGAATTTTATTTCTGGTAAAATAAAAAAAAATGTTAGAATAAAAATCTTATAGGTATAAAAAAAATATTTCAGCGAAAAAATTATTATAAAAAATTATTCGAAAAACTATTGACGTTTTATTTTTCAGCAGCTGTTCTTGAGCACGCTTCGTTGAGTTTCGGTAACTTTTAACATAAAAGCGATCGTTTTTATTTAAGTAATTTTTTTGAGTTACTTTTCACAAAAATTTTAATAACTGTACTTTGTTATTGAATCTAGTAGAATACGTTTTAATATTATTCCTTTTTTTTTTTTTATTTGCGCTCACCAATTTTTAAAATGTTTCCTCGAAATTACTCTTAAATACTTTAAATACGTCTAACAGTTAAAAAATATTTTTAAATCTATAGAATAATTTTAAATCCTAACAAACCCCCGTAAAATAATTATTCAAGTTTAAAATCTAAATCTAAAAGAAAGTATTTTTGTTCAATTTTATCGACAACTTTGCTATTGCTAAATAATTTTATTAAAATGTTAGCTTAAAAGATTTAAACTTTTTTTTTAATCTAAACTTTTTCTACTTGTAAATAATGAGCATATTTAATTTTTTTTAATTTAAACTTTTATTTCAACTGCGTGTGGTTTTTAAAATACTTTATTAAATGTTAAAATAATCGTAAATTACTTCACTCAAAAATATCTTTAAATATACTTGAACAAAAAAATTTTTGCTCGACGCAAATAGCCCTACCTTCACGCAAAATCGCTCTTGGACGACGTAAAATTCACATCGCCCGATGCTTTATCGCAAGGCCTGATATTTAAATAAAATATATTGAAGTTGGAGAAAATGGTTTGGTCGTAAGAAGAACTGAAGTGTTGAAAAAAAAAAGAAATGATTTAGATAGAAGTAAATAATTTAAAAGAGGATTAAATTGCCAGAAGAATTGAAGGAATTATAAAATTCAATAAAATTGTATGTAAAAAAGTATTCATATTTTTGACCCATTCAACAAAATTCTCTACAGAAAAAAGAAAGAGATTTAATAAAACATTTTGAAAGAATTTTCCCAGTAAAATAAACATTATTCAATGAGTTCATGGCTTTAAATATAAAGATAGTTGTAAATCAACAACAACAAGTACACCATCATTAGTTGAATTAGCAAGAAGTTTTAAACAGTTTAAAGATACTGGGAATCGTAGAAGTTTGTATAGATCCTTACGAAAATAAATTGCAAAAAAAATTGCAATCAGTTTTAAAAAACAAAGTAATACTTGGTTTTGAAAATAAATAAGAGTTTCACCTACAAAGGTGAATTAGTTCATTATTGTCTATCCACACAGCAGACTCCAAAATCAAAGGACAACATCAGATCAACCTTGGAACATTTGACCATTACTCCGATGTTGCCGTAAAGATATGTTGCGTGCTGCTTTGGTATATTTATAGAGTAATAGTTTCAATTAGAAAAAATACTATTAGATTATAATAATAAATCTTAGTTATTGTTATTATTTAAATTATCTCATTTATTTGTTAATATAATGATCCATCCAATCAATTGCTTTTGTATTAAATTGTTGTTTGTTTTGAAATTGTCTTAGTTAAAGTTGGATTTTTTCGCATCTGCAAATATTGTTAATTAAAATTGTCTATGCGATATTTTTTTTCACATTAAAATTTATTTTGGTTTGCTATTTTTTATTTGTTAGTTTTTACTCACTTAAATTCTAAACTTGATAAAGAAAGTAATTTTTTTTTAGATTGATTAAGAGCAATCTCTGTTTGTCAAGAAAAAAAATATTTACCAAAATGGTTATTAAGATACTAATTGAATTAGTGAAGTCTCAAGAACACCTTAACAGTTTCAGATTTTAAATAGACACTTGGGTGTGGTGACACTTTTTTGACCTTTTACTTTATTCCACCTGTAAAACAATACATTACTGTATTAAGCAGCGGCGCCAATAGAATTTTTTGATGTTTAAGATGGGACACTTTCACACATTGTGTAAACTCCTAACTTAAGTATGTTTATACCTATGTTAAATAGGAGGCCTTGCAAAAAATCGGGATGGCGGAGGTCTGCAAACAAAAAAAACCCAAAACGTTTGCCCCCTTACCCAAATGTGGGGCACTAATGAGTAAAATTTTTAACGTTATTATCTTAAACTAATTTAAATTTATCGACAGATTTTAAATTTCGTAAAAAAATATTGTGAATTACAAAAGTTATGACAATCCAAAATTTACAACCCCTTCCTTTTTTTTTTTTTTTTTTAAAGGAAGGGGGGGGGGGGTTGGAAAATTTGCTTGATCATAACTTCTGTAATTCACAATATTTTTCTACAAAACTTAAAATTTGTTGATAAATTTAAATTAAGTTTATAATAGTAAAGTTTATAAAGTTACAATAGTGCCCTCACATTTGGGAAGGGGGGCCAAACGTTTAGGGTCTTTTTTGTTCCCAGGCCTCCTCCATCCCGATTTTTTGCAAGGCCTCCTCATTCGACATAGGTATAAACATACTTAAGTTTGGAGTTTGCACAGAGCTAAAATTATAAATGGTTTAGAAGAAATCCATTATACTCGGAAACACAAAAGATATGAGCATTTTATTAGTCAATTCCAGCACATCATAATTAACGAAAAATATTTCCATAAAAAATCTCATGATTTGACAACATTTCTAAAAAAGCATGTATGGGGTGGTGACGAAAGAACTAAATTTATAAAACGCTATTCCCAATATGAATGGCAAAAATTGGATCCTTTCATACAAAAAGAACACACGCTTAATGGTTGCAGCTTATGTAAAAAAGATAAAAATCCAGAAAACGTTTTTCCAAGTTCTGTAATTCATCGGCCAAAAAAGTCAAACTCACCACTTAGCAATATAGCCAACATTTTCACAACCGACTCTCAAGCGCGAAATAATATTTTATCTTTCAAGAATTCAAACGTTGCTCCTCTGTCTTTTTCAAAAGTTGATATTCCTTTTACTAAAAACTCACTTCCATACATGAAAGAAACATGTAAATCGGTTTTGGAAAACATCAACACATCTTGGAATTCTTTATATGATACGCCGTTTTTAAAGGTTTTGTCAAAATTACCCTCAACCAATTTAGTAGAAAAGTTACCTTCTGCAGATAAAAAAAAAACTTCGAAAATCCCACAGGAAGTTAAACGCGACAATTGAAAATCATTGGGAAAAATATAGCAAAGATACCAATACATTGTTTGGTGTTCGTCAATCAAAATCAGCTTATTTAAAGATTCGCTCAAGCCTTCACTTTGAATCTAAAAAAGATGCTGTTAAACGAACGACATGCTTTACGAGTAAGTTTGATTCAATATAAATTGGATATATCGATGCAATGATATATTTATGATACAAAATTTTATTTTATTTGTTTTGTTACTTTTAATCATTGTGTGATTATTATTGGTGTGACTTAAGTAACATTTTCTCTTTACGTTATTTTATTTTTACTGTATTTGAAAATTATCCCATATTATTTGTCTGATTTCAATTGAGTTCACATTTTAGGCAATGCTATTAGTCAAAAGAGAAAAAGACATTCACCGAACCCTAACAACATTGATTTCAATAAAGTTGAAATGTTAAATGAAGTACAGAAAATCAAAAAAGGCTCAGAAGTTTAACAAATAAATTTTTTTATTTTATTTAAAATAAAAAAATGTAAATAAAAATAATGAAATAAAGAGATTACTAAAAATCTGCATTCTATATAAAAAATAAAACTAAGTATATATGAAATTAAAAGCATTAACTATTTTAGATTAATCTCTCGGCTCTTGCAAAGAAATACAAAATTGATGGATTAAACGGTAATATGGTTGTCCGTGAGTTCTTGGAACAAAATAATGTTGATATAACCGCCTTTAGTAGTACTAAACTTAATAAAACTAGAGTAAGAAGAAAACTCAATAAACTATCAGGTATACTTGTAAAATAAATATCAGGTAAACATAATAAGTAAATTTAGGTTTGAAAAATATTTTGTGCGCTATTTTATGTGCTAAAATTGAGCATTAGCTCGGGGCTTAGTGATATAATTAATTTTGTCTTCTTCTAGCCCGGGTCATAGAATTATTTTGGACATAAATTATAAATAAACAAATTAATAAATAAATAAAAGTCTTTATATTTTTTGTGCTTTAGAATTTTATGAATTTTTCAAACTTTTTGAAACTTTTAGCACTCAAATAAAAACAATCAGGAGCTTTGATAAATCTTTATAAAAGAATATTTTTTATACATTTTCATTATCTATATTAAGGAAAATAGAACCAAAGAAAGTTTTTCACAAATTCATTGTTTAAGAGTTAAAGGTAAAGTTTTGATTGATCAACACAACACTAAGTAGTTAGGATATAACTCAGTACACTTGTATTTTTAATAACTAAGTCCAGTTGAGGATTTTCATTGACGGCAATACTAGAGTTGGTTACTAGTTATCTTAGTTATTGTTTTTAATAACTAACCAGTCCTCCCTCATGCAACATTTCATCTAGGCTTTGCATACAATAATAAAATCGTTAAACTTTATAAATAACAACGTACCATTATTCGAAATTTATGTTTTATTTGCTTGATAATTTAATCAATATTGAATGTAAAATATAAACGACATTAATAAGGTAAGATAATATGACAGCCGTCTTCTATTTGCTTTGGTCATATCATTTACGTTTATAATGTAAAACCTTATCTTGATAATGACGAATAAATACATAATTTTGATTTTACAAATTATTAATTTTTATTAAGAAATACTTTTTTTTATGTAGGCAGTGAAATATCTGTGCCAATCCCACGTTCGTTTAAAAAGATTAAAGAAGATTTAAATCAAAATATCACTTCTGGATGCATAAATGACACAATTGCAGGGAAACTGTCTTATGTAGATTCTAGATTAGAAGATATTAAAAATTTGCATATTCCCATAAAAATTAACGGAAAAGAAATTCATGACGTCTTAAGATATTTTCACGGTATTAATTCTAAAATGTAGTCACTTTTTACATGACGGAAAGCAAAATGGCGAGGAGAGAGAATGGGGGAATTTTATTTAAGATGTAGAATCTTGAATGAAATTGGAACTTGGCAGTTTTTTTAAAATTAAGATTTTAATTTTACTGCATTTTTTATGTATATCCACAAAAATGAAGAATTATGATTTTTTCAGAGATATTTTGCTTAATTTAACTTTTCCAGGGAAAAAAATTCGGGTAGAGATAAATATGAAAAACAGTACTTAAAATTCAACCCTGTTATAAGTTGTACTTTAATGTAAATTTAGACATGAAATGTTGAAAAAAGTTTTTTTTATTTTGGTGATCATCCAGAAATCCAATTTGAAGCTGGAAATCTTCATGGTGGTTATGTGGTTGCTTATGTGGGTGTAATGTTAATCAATTTACAGATTTACCAATTGTTTATTCACATGACATCATATCATTAGAAGATAGAAGGAGAAAAGTAATGTAACATCACTTTTAATTAAGGTTCTCACGCACCCAGTTTTGTGTATTATACACATTTCGATATAAAAATAAGTTAATTTTTCTCTTACTATAAAATTTAGGCAAAATAATTACATTTTAAACATATCTGATCTCACGAGAGACACAAAACCACAATCACGACCTCAGTCACGAAAATATGCTTATGAGTCCCCTATGTATAATTTATGATTTATGAAACTTTCAGTTTAGGGGCCTGTACTGGTCAAACGGTATCAGATTCAAGGGCAATTTTAGAAATAAAACGAGGAAAAGGAGAAGGGGGGTTGAATTCTTAAAAAGTTCTGATTACCTTCTAAAAATAAAAATTTTTTAAAAAAATGTCCTCAAAACTTAAAATCTACCCAGTAGAATGTGTAAAATATCAACTTTATCCCTGAAAAATTGACAGCAAATTAAATATGAAATTTTTAAATGGAGGTTTTTCCCAATTTCAAGGGTATGTGTGTGTGGGGAAGTATGACCTACCCACACACACCCTTGAAACCGCCCCCAATAGGATTAGGTCCTATTTACATATTACTTCCATTACTTACATGTATGAAATAAATAATAAATAAAAAAAAATCACTTCATCGCTTTAAACTATTTATACATTTGAAATTACATTACACTATTATTTTGAGTTAAACAATATATGCTTTATTTGGTTAAAATGCGCTTTTCATTTCAAAATATTTCAATATTTTTATATATCACTAACTGTAAATTTTAGGTTGTTATTGGTCCTGCAGGCAGAATAGCAAAAGCATTAGCTCCATTTCAAATTCTTAGCATTTCCGAAATTGAATTGGAAATATCCATTCGAGAATTAAATAAAATATTGGAGTGAAAAGAACAAAAAAACAATCTGAACAACTTCTGAAGCAAAATCTTTCTGGTGTTTCACGAACTCCAGCTCTTTGCTTTGGCAATGAGTTAAACACACTTGTTTTGTCAAATCTACGCAACTATGAGGTCAGTCCTATAGAGCCACTCCACGACTTTAAAGGTCATATAAAAAATATTTGGGATGTTCTACCATAAATACTGAACTTTTCAGAAAAAAAAGTATTCAACGATTGCCTTAAACTGTGTTTTAGGGAAAAGGACAATGTACGAGGGGCTGATTATAGGTAATCTACAATTGTTTTATACAATTCCTTAAAAGAGATCTGTAGACCAAATGGAAAACTATTTTTGCAGAATATCATGGAATTAGTCAAA
Source organism: Hydra vulgaris (assembly GCF_022113875.1). Taxonomy (NCBI): domain Eukaryota; kingdom Metazoa; phylum Cnidaria; class Hydrozoa; order Anthoathecata; family Hydridae; genus Hydra; species Hydra vulgaris. The sequence goes on from NC_061160.1 coordinate 59,576,324, forward strand.
TCTGCATATTTACCATCACAAAACAGGTCACCAAAGGCAATCCTTCGATTATATAACTTAGCATTTCAACATATCCTTCATTGCCGCTTAGTAATCGGAAATAACCCTAATAAAATTACCAAGAACAAACTGTATGGTATATACTATCATTCAATCACAACACATTTACCAGAAGTTGCACGCATTATTTCCCCAAGTTCACTGCATACTGAAAATGAAGAGCAGATGTTCAGCAAAATCAAGCAAATTAGTTTAAAAACTTCTTCAAGAAAACTGGAATCTATACGTGATAATAGTATCATTCGAATTCAAGCAGAAAAAATTTTTAGAAGATATTAATTATAATAAATTGAGGCCATGTACAATTTCTAAAATAACAAAGTTTAGCAAAGAAACAGGTAACAATAAAATTTATACTCACTATTTATATGTATATATTATGTGTGTATATATATATATACATATATATATGTATATATATATATATATATATATATATATATATATATATATATATATATATATATATATAAATTTATAAAAACAAAGAAAATACAACTTAATATATATGTGTGTGTTTGTGTGTAAGAGCGACTCTGTGTAACAAAGTAATAACAATAATTCATTTAATTATTAAGATCCATCAGAACCTACAAAGTTTTCTATTTATGAAAAAGAATTACAATTCCATCTTGAGAGAATAAATGATTTTATGCTGTGTGGTAGAGGAGTTTGGTGGCATTTAGAAAAAAGCAACATTGTTTTTCGTGATGGAGAAAGTGATCCCGATTATATGGATATAGGTCCAGATTTAATGAATTTTAACAAAAACAATATACAGTCATTAAAATTAAATTTAAAAAGTTGTTGGGAAGCTTGTATTGCGAAGAAGGTCAACTTGCCCCTTGATCAAGTAAATTGGTTAATGGATGTAAATAATGCTGAAGAACCTATTTCTATATACCATACTTGATTCAAATAAATTTTTGCAAATTAAATCTAAATATTGCAAAAAAGAGTTTTTGATATTCATAAATTTGTACAGTAATTGTATTTATTTTACTTGCATAATTCAACAAAAAATATTTTCGAAGCAACTACAAAGTTTACCTTAGAGGAAATACTTTATTTTATTTTAGAAGAATTCGATGATCAATAGTGTCAGACGCTTTTGATAAATCTATGAAAATTCACAACGGATATTGGGACGTCTGAAAAGATTCAGCTATACTGCGAACAATTTGGAGTATTGCGTGTCTATCGAGTAATTTTTTTTTTTAAACCCGTATTGATTGATATATAGGATATTATTTAAGAAAAGGTGATTAAAAATAATGTTAAATAAAGTTATTTCTGAAACTTTAGAAAAAACAGAAAGAACAGAAATCGGGCGATAATTTATAACATTGGTTGGATTGCCTATCATAAACCCATGGAAATATTCCCTGTTTTATTAAACAATGAAAAACTTTAAATAGTACATCTTTTATGGGTTCGTACGAGTCGATGACAACATTACTATTAATTCCACCGCGAACAACGGATTTATTTACTTTAGGCATTTTAGGAGATTTTAAACCTCCAAAAATAATTGCAAAAAGAGGTACAAAACATCTTAAATCTCGCACATCTGGAAAACGTGAAACCATAACTATTATTGCTGCTGTAAATGCTGCAGGTGGTTCAGTACCTCCACATTTGATAGCAAAAGGTAAAACGGCTAGATCTCTTCATTCTTTCAATATGGCAGATGCACCATCAGGTTCAAATTGGAGTTTTAGTGAGACAGGTTGGACAAAGCAAGGAATTGCATTTCTTTGGTTCACTAATACTTTCTTGCCTAATATAGGTAAAGATAGGCCACAGATTCTCATAGTAGATGGTCATGATTCACATAACTTTGTTGAGTTATTATCTGTTGCAATCGAAAATAACATACATATTGTTGAAATGCCAGCACATTGTTCACATTGGCTTCAGCCTCTAGATCGCACAGTATTTGGTCCACTTAAAACGAATTATAATCAAACATGTCATGAATTAATGAATGAATATCCTGGAGTTACTATTAACAAGTCAACTTTTTGTGGGCTTTTTAGGAAAGCCTAAGATCAAGCTCTTACAGCTGATAGCTGATTCAGGGTTTCGATCATGTGGTATTCATCCATACAATCCGTCTGCTGTTCCAACACAACTTACTTGCCTAATTCTGTCTATTCGTTACAACAGCTACTTGACTCAAATGATTTGCTTGAATCAAGTCTGCATCTAATTAAAACTGACACTAAAATAACAAGATCAGAATATGCAACAGAAGAGGAAGTTGATTTTGAAGTAGAATTAGTTAATAAACCTGGAAATATTTCTGAATGTAAAATAGATAATAGTTTGATAAACCTTGACAATAATTCTTTGATATGGGATACCCATTTGACTCATGAGCAGTTTACAACTTTTAATTTCTGTATTCAAAATGGCTACGAAATCCCAGATCCTTTGTATAAATTATATAAAGAATTCAAACTGAAACAGATTTCATGTACAAATACCATTTTAGAAATAGATGACTCTGCTCCGATGCTAAATGAATCCATAGTTACTATTCCATTTCTAAGTGAAACCATTGTTTAGCAAATTCCTGTGCCAAATGAAACAAATGGGCAATCTAGTTTTTTTTCCAATGAAACCACTAATGATTGTAATCGAATGCCGATTGGGGCCATTGTTCAGCTTAGTCTGACACCAATTATGTTATCTACAAACCATTCAAATAATGATAGTGACAATGATATTTTGCCTTATCCAAAGATATATACCATCAAGTCAAAAGAAAATCGTAAAAAGGTTCAAAAATATTTTGTATTAACTTCTCACGAAGCAATGCAATCTAATGTAAATGATGAGGAGGAAAAAAAAGAGAAAGTCGCAGCAGCTGAAGAGAAAAAATTGAAAAAGCAAAAAGAAAAAGAAAGTAAAGCACAACAAAAACAGGAGAAAGAGATACAAAAGTTATCTAAAAAAGCTAACTCAGTTAGAACGAGAGAATTCAGTTCAATTCCAAAGATATTGGAATTCAATATCTCTTCAGATAATCAAAATATCTGTATTAAAGTACTAGATAATGGAGTTATCTCCATCGATAATGATACTAGTGAGCTAATGTAAATAGTTTATTATCAACAGTTCATAATAAATATATTGTGCAAACTTCTTCTTATTATTGTAATACTATCAAAACTTCTGATATATTATTGTAAAGCTTATTGTCCATATATTGAAAATTGCATTATCATATGCTAGTTGAAATCATATAACAGCTATATGCTAAAGCTATTTTTTATTTAAAACTTGTTTTATGCTTGATTTTCTATAAAAGTAATTAAAAAGTTTCTTAATTTATTTTTTATTTCCTTTTTGATAGACTGTCTTAATTTGAATAACAAATAAAAACTGTTTAAGTATCAACCAAAATAATATTTTTAAGCGAAGTATAGAATATTTTACTTTAAAAAAAAATAATCTTGGTTTATAGTTCAATAAAGTAGATCCTAGTTCATTATTAGGCTTTAATCGCCTGTCTGAATAATACTTTTTAATATATAAGCATTCTTAGATATATCGATTTTAGGTAATGTAAGTGGCTCATAATAGGTACAGTTTCTTAATTTGCTGGCTATTACACTTGGTCTACCCGGCCAATAATTGGTACAAATTTAAAATCTCAGTTTAAATACATTTTTATCTGAATTAAAAATGTTTTAAAACTAAAAAATGGTTTGTATAAGGTGTAGGCGTTGGTAATTAATAAAACAGTAAAAAAAAAATTCACCATTATTTTAAGACAAACTCCACGACAATTTATAAAAAATTTGTGGCTATTAATTGGTCACTTTGCCCTAAATTTTTTTTTTTTTTTGAATTTTATTAAACAAAAAAAAATTCAATTACATAAAAAAGTCTTAATTATTCATACTCTTTTGTTAATAATTCTCAAAACGAAAAACTTTTTAAATGCTTCTACGCAATCGTGCAAACTTAAAAAAGTACTCAAATAAAACAAAAGTATATTTAATAAATCGTATCATATCTGTTTATAATAAACATTTGTTAAAAATTGTTCATAAAAAATTAAGTTTCTTAACTTATAAACAAACTCTAAAGTATTTTAATTTTATTATATAACTCTTTTTTTTTTTTCGTTTGCAAGCAATTTAATTTAGGGTAACAAAATAAGAAGAAGGAGAATAAATACGAGGTAATCTTTGTTAAGAAACATTTAATTTATTTATTGAACAACACTATTTTTATTTGTATACTTAAATAAAATATACTGTTAAAATAATTCAAATTCAAAGTTATTAAATTCATTTATCTGTATAAACTTGAATATATAATTTTTATTTATTAGATAATAGTTCACGAAGACTATCTGTTAAAAAATCATCGTCACTATCAATGTCCTCCGTATCACTTGTTTCGATTAGTTAATCGAAATCTGCCAAGTCTTTTTGAACAACTTCTTTTTCGGCAATATCAGCGACACATTTTTGGCGTTTTTGCGTGTACTTGGCGAGAGAACGCTCAATTATATCATCATAGTCTTCTTCTGACCAAAGACTATGATTTCCAAGAACTACGACACAATTAGCAAGTGCTTCATGACTCAAAGAGAGGCGTTTATTCGATAAGATATTAGTAACAGTGCTAAATGTTCTTTCAACTTCTGAATTGGATCTAGTATTACGCTGATATACTTACGATTTTTAACGTGCTTTCGTTTATCACCAGCCTTAGCAAACGAACCTTCGACATCAGTTTTATCGGTGACAAAGTAGCGATTTATGAAGCTGTCAATAAATTCGTCATCTTGCCCAATACATTTGTTTTTATCTTGATTAATGCAATGAATTTTAATCAACCATGGGCGGTTTTGCTGCAACTGGGAAAGCACACCTTTATGTATACCGAAGTTAACACTTGCCCCATCTGCTGTTGCACATATAACTTTGTTCGTATAATCTTCGGTACTTAATTTAAATAATGATTTATCCGATTCAAAAATACTGTTTATACCAATGGTCACAGAGTTAGAGTTGCTACCACCAAAAAGTGACATATCCAACAACTCTGTTACCATGTAAATCGGTATGCCATTGTTATCAGTTCGAACTAAAACTAGTTTTCTTTTCCAGTTTATCTTGTTTGACTTCCATCACTAAGAATGGAAAAAAAATTGCACCGTTGGAGGTTTTCAAAGCATTTTTCCCGCACAGAGTCAGCACAAAATTTAATCATTTCTCTGCATGTGCGCCCATTCTCGTTGCGTTTAATAAGGCTTGCGCCAGTAATTTTGGCGCACCGCACCTAAAATAGTCAAATACTAAAGTCAAATACATTCCGATATACAAAAAGGTTGATCGGGCAATGGTATTGTATCTTTAACTTTTTTAAATTTTGTTGTCAAATAAATTATTATTTTATATAAATTTTATATTAAATTTTAAATCAACCAATCAGACTACCGCGACTTTAAGGGGATGTTAAAAGAACGGTACTATTGAGGGAACAACTTATAAATAAATAAAAAATCATTCAGTAATAAAGTACAAGTTACAACATAAAACAAGGAAAACTTAAAACAAAGTATTTCAATGCAAATAGCAACTAATTTAGCACTTACCAAAACAGAAAAATGTGCGTGAGGCATTGTTGGGTGACACGCCATTTCATAGGCAATTTTTACAAGGTTACGATAAGAATTTTGCATGTGTATTTCTTTCAAGGCAGAAGGGTTTAAACACAAGCTTGTTGACAAATTTTTGAAAACAACCTAAGTAAATAGTAGATTTTTTTTTTTTTTTCTGCTTGTAAAGGCGACGAAACTCTACTTATATTTTTGACACTATTCATTAAATTCATTTACGACATTATTCCTTATTCTGTTATTCAATGCAACAAAGTGCGACACTATTCCTTTTTCACATTTTCGACAATCAAATTTGTGACATTATTCCTGTCACCCATTATAAAATGTTATAAATAGTTTTGTAAAAACAATTTTTTATGAGATGAGAACTTATAAAATAATATTATTGAATTATTTTTAGTTTTTTAAAAAATTGTTATTTTAAAAGTATACTATAAAGTAAGTTATTTATTGATTCCGAAAATTATTGCATCCAGAGCATGCATTACTGCATAATTATCCGAAGCATGCATTACTGCGTTGTGACTTTAGTCAATTATAAAACGTTATTACGTTTTACATTTCGTGACTTTAGAATAATAAAGCTCTATCTCCATTTCTTAAAGGTGGGAATCGACTATAAATTGCTTGTCGGTAAAATGCGATCTGCAAACCGCGAACAGGTAAAAATGCGATCTTTTTTGCAAATCATTACCTTTTAAAAACCATTATTGCTATGATAAAAATAATAATAAAAAAATCTCCCATTCTTAATTATCTATTTTAAAGCTTTATTTTTAAAAAAAATATATATTTTTTAACTGTAAAACATGCGTGGAGTGTTGCTACATCAAATATCTTATAGCCTGACTTGCAACAGAGTGCTGCTACATCGACTATCTTATAGCCTGACTCGCAACGGAGTGCTGCTAAATCGACTGAGGGTTTAGTTCGGAAAGGCAGTCATTCAAATAATAAAAAAAAATTATATTGTATTTGTCTAGTTTCACTTAATTTCTTTTTAATTCTTTTTAATTAATATTTTCCTTAAAATATACTGCTAAATGAACAATTTATCAGAAATAAAACATTACATCATTAACAAGCAGTAGGACAAGGGTTCGCAAAAAAGTTCGCATTTTACCAGTTCGCAGTTTGCAGTTCGCATTTTATCTAGTACCCCATAAATTACGCAACGCTAAATTTCACTAATAAACAAGACAAAATAATCAAAAGTTTTCATTCGCAGAGCGTAAATTTAAACAGCGTATTAAGTTTAGTAAAAATCGCAGAGTAAAAGAACTTAAGAACTCCTATAACTGTTTTTCAAATAACTTTAGCGTTGCGAAATTTATGGACGATCCCTTGAGAGAATTTATCTTTAGCTATTTAGTTATTTAATTATTCGTTGTTTATATTGATCAAACATATATATATATATATTTTTTAATTGTATTTATGTTTTATAATTAATTTTACATTATTAATTTCATTATTTTTAAACTTGCTTGTTTACAAATTAGTTTATAGTTACAACTTTATTAAACAAGGTTGAAACTAACAATAAAAAAAGAAAAACATACAGTTTAAATATTATATAAATAACAATAAGATTAATATAGTAAAATTATAAAATTTTAAACGCTAAACTATTATAAATAAATACAAAAAATTAAACTTTTTCACTATGAACATTGGGAGAATCATATAGTTCTCATCTACTTATATTTTCATCTACTGATATTTTGTCTGAAACCAATTTATATTACTCAATAAATAATAAAAAATGTGTGTTTTAAGCATTCAAAACAATTTGATGTTTTGATTATTTAGTTTAACGAATTTAACAAACTTTTACTTCCGATTTAAAAAATTTAAAAGGGTATAACAATTTTTTTAAATTCTGTCAACATTACAAAAGTGAAATAGAACCCTAACATTCTAACGTCGCAGTTTACAAGAGTTAAAAATTATTTTAATTCTAAAAACTTTACTTAGATAAATATTTAATTTAATAAACCGAAAATACAATTTTTTTTTGGCTTTTAATTGAAATGGGATTGATTGACAATGAAACAAAAAAATTAAATTAATTTATAAACCCTTACACTGTTGGCTACTCCATCATTTTTGTCGAAGCCTTCATTTTCTAATTGAATTGCATGTTGGTGAGTCGCTCCTGACAAATGTCTACAAATACTATCTTATTTAACATAATTTGTACCATTTATAAACCGTAGAGCAGCTGTCCTCACGGCACCATTGGTTTTGGATAAGATTTTATTTTGATGAAGCTTACACAAAGTACATATGATTTTAATAACACAAATCTTCTCTTTTTCAGTGACTGTTTTAATTTGAAAAACATCAACAAAGTCCCAAGACCTAAAAGTTTTCAAAGTAATTTTTTTGTTCTTCAAAATGCAATCCATTATTGAACTTCAAACAATTTGGAGAGAATAGAAATATACTAGGTTTTGATACTCTACTTTGTCTTATTTAATACAGAAAAATACATAGTCATTAGTAAGGAATAAAAACTGTCATTAAACTAACACATGCCTTAATTTTAAATTAAGGGAGTCGGCAACGTGCGCATGCATAATGAAACATCCGTTGTATAAATATATTTAACGTAATATTTGTGTCATCAGCGGATGTTATAGTCTACTCGTGATGTCTCTAATTTTCTTAATATAACTTGATTCATGAAAAAAAGTTTATTGAATCGCACGCAGTTAAACATATTGTCTTCTTTCAAAAATATTGACTTATGGGTAACTTTTTTTTCTTATGCACCAGTTCCCTCCACCTGTATATCTTTAAGTTAAAGGTATACTTTTAACTAAAAAAAGCAAAGAGTAATAATTAATGAAAAATAAGTTATTCATATACTAAAACATTTTTTTAATATCTTCAAAAAATGTCTTCATGTTTTTGTTGTCAGAGATTACAAAATATAATAATTTTTGTAACATAAACTTAAATAGAATTTTGTATTGTATTTTTTATTCAAATCATCTAGAAAAAAGTTTTAGTTAAAGAATGGCGAACTTTTTTCATTTTCTTAAATATTTAGATAAAAAAGTTAGCGTAAAATTACGTTGAATATAATCGTAATAAAAAGATAAAAAATATCATCGCGATAAAAAGTTACAACAATTATTTTTAACGTAACTTCTTTCAAACTTTTGTAACAAATATTTTTACATATCATTATTCAAAAGTTTGTTTTTTTTTTTAAATTAATTACTTCTTTTATGTTGCCGCTAATTTAAAAGTTAAAAAATGATAAAAAGTAGTTTAACCAAAACAGCTCTACGCGTACGTAAAATCGCTTAAGGCGTACGTAAATCGCTCTAGGCGTAACGCTTTAAATCAAGGCCTGCCCTGGTCAAATATCAACTCTGGTCGCTTTCTAATAGCTACTAATTTATCCTTTAAAAATGAAAAATGTTTTTCTAAAGCTCAGTTCAAAAAGTTACTTTAAATTTCAACATTTAGTTCTCATTTCATATATAATAGGAAATATTATGAGCATTAGATTTCGAAAACCAAGCATTTACTGTCTAAAAGTGATTTACAGATGCTTCATTATAAAAAAATAAATAAAAAAAAATGTATTTATATCAATACTACTTTGTAAAAGATGAAAAATGAAACTAAATTAAAACTTATTTTTGTCTATTATTGCCTTAACAACTGTAGAGCATACCTTCTTGTCAACCTAAATCTGCAACAATCAATTTATCTATTACTGTGAATTTAGGTCAACATAATAGTATGTTCTACAACAAATCACACCATCATTTTTTATTGCCACAGTACTTTAATGTTTATATATAT
>NC_061160.1:59595855-59598355 GCF_022113875.1 Hydra vulgaris
TCGAAATCCTTAAAAACTGTTTTTAAAAATGTTATCACCAATTCAGAGATCACACCTGTAGTAAAAGTAAAAGTTGAAGGTTACTAAAAAAGTTGAAATCCTATTAACTTTTGTTTTTGGCCTGCTGTTACCTCGATGTAATAGAACTCCAATCAAAAATGTTCGGAAATGCAATGCTTATGGTTTAGGAAGTGGAGCTAAATATTCAAGAAACAAATTAAACTTGCGAAAAACCATATAATGCCTGACTAAAGAAAATAAACTTACAAGCCACATTGCCTTTTTTAGCATTGTATCTGCAAATGAAGTAATTTTCAAATGTTTTGATAGAAAAGAAGTTCGCAAGTTAAAAGTTCGCAAGTTATAATAAAAGTTTAAAAGGATTGAAATGAGTTATGCAAACAAAGACATCAGTCAAAAAGAAAACTGTTACAGAAAAGCTTAATTTAGTCGTTTTTCTGAAAGACGCACAGTGATATACAATAACATGAGGTGTTTTGATCCAAATCAACGGGGATCAGAAAACAAATCTTAACAAATTAAAGAACTTTATACTTAATTTAAAGAAGTTTTGTTTAAAACATGAATTTTAGTTGTGAATTCAAAAAATTCAAAACTTTTGTTTAGGTAAATTACCTTGCTAGACCAACTAGCGATATATAGAAACATACTTTGGAAGGTCCTTAAAATAAGTACCAAAACTTATGAAAACTAGCAAGTTTATCATATATTTATCTGGGTTAATTTCCTTAGTATAACAATCCTTTAGTCTCCTGACAATGCTTGTGACAAATCAAGTATAACACTCAGTATTACACTTAACACTAATTATTCATGTATTACACTCAGTATTACACTTAACACTAATTATTACACTTAACGCCATTATTACTCAGTATTACACTTGTCTTGGCCATCAAAATAAATGATCTAAATTTCACTAAAAGTGACAGGGATAATATTATTGAATATGTTATTGATGTTTTATACGAAAACGACCAAAAGCTATTTTTGATCTGATCAGCGTAAGACCTGCAACACAAGAAAATGACCAAAAAGAAGACATATTTCGTTGAATCAGATTTACACATTAAAGTGAATTAGAAATAACTGAACTGAGTAGAAGTGAAGAAACTCAGTTTCTTCACTCAGTTACTACTCAGTAACTGAGTTACAAGATAATTAAATTTCAAACTATTTGTGGCTATAGCTTAATAAAGTCGCAGTAAGATTTTTATTCACAAAAAATAAGAGAAATGAATAAACTAAAAACACTCAATTAAACCCTGTATAATTTAATTGATTACTTGAATATAGCTATAATATATAATAAAACTAAAATAGACTTTTGTAAAAAACAAAGTCAGGATACTTGAAAAAGGAAACAATAAATGAACTTTAAAATATATTTTTTTTAAGTTTCAAAAAACCAGTGCGAGTTTATCTAGACAGGTGATCATTCGCTAAGTTATTTAAGACCGGCTTTTCATAACCCGTGCAATTTTTACTCCTGCCCAGACCTATTTATTTATTGTTAAATGTCAATAAGTTTAAAGATATTATTCTATAGTAAAATTTGAAATTAAATTGTAATAAATTTATAGCTAGATAATTATTATAGTTAACTACAACATAATATATATACATATATATATAAATATATATATATATATATATAAATATATATATTTATATATATATAAATATAAATAGCGATAACCTTATAAAAATAGCGATAACCTTAACCCTTATACATTTATCAGCACAATAAAATTTTATGAGACTTTTTGTTTGCTTTAACAAAACTTTTTTTGGTTCATTAAGAATTTTTGTTTGTTTTTTAAAGATGTCCTGTGTATTTTATAAAGACTTAATGTTAGTTTTATTAAGAACTTTTGTTTCTTTTTTTATGACATACTGTTTGTTCTATGAAAACATTTTGTTTCAAAAAAAGGTTTCTGTTTGTCTTGTCAGGACTCTTTGTTTGTTTTATCAAGACTTTTTTTTTGTTTCATCAAGACTTAGTGTTGTTTCATAAAGATTTAATAAATAACTGAAAAATAGAGCTTATAACATTGTAAGTAAAATTATTTAGATATATGGAAAGAATGGCAACCTTGTGGTAATTTAGTAACAAGGATAGAAGAATTAACTGTAAAAGAATATATACTTGTGATGTAACTACCTCAATTTTGATCCATTTTGGCATAAGCCTTCCCTGCCAAACACTTCGCGGCAGTTCCTGCAGAGAGATTTCTGAAAAGTATTACTTTAACTGTAACATATTTCAAATGATAAAAATTGAAAGTTATAAAAATAAAAGAAAGTATGTATGAAAATTATAAAAACAATAGAAAGTATGTAGTTATTAAAAAATGTTTTTATATTTAAATATTAAACCCCAGACAAACAACATAAAAGCAAAGAGAAAATTTTTGAAACATTTCTTACAACTAAAAGATATTGTTATGTTTTATTTGCTTTGAACTATTTATGTTAT
>NC_061160.1:59603355-59610855 GCF_022113875.1 Hydra vulgaris
ATTATGTTAGTGTATTCTACAAATAGAGTGATGTCTGCAATGTTCTTAAACAACAGAGCAATCAGGGCTGTGTAGTCATAGAGTTGCAGTTGCCACATTGTTAGTAGAGTCAGAGTCGCTAAAGAAAATTGCAACTCCAGCTTCATTAGTACAACTTCTCGGTATTACATGTTCGTGTACAAATTATTTAGCCTTTAAAATACTTTTCATATATTTGACAAAAAAAAATTTTGTAAATGATGTTTTTTAAAGAATGCAGAGAAATAATTATTCAATTTTTATTCAAAATTCAAAACAATTTTGCTTTTGAGTCGGAGTCGTTCTTTAAAAATTTCTGCGAACAAAAATTGGTTCTTTTTTTTTCAACTTCACATACCTGAGAGCAAAAAAAAAAATTTAATTACACTTATTTAATTCTCTTTGACAGTTTTATTTTCCATCAGTAGGTTCATCAGGATGCTTCCTGATGAACCTACTGATAGAGAAACAAGGTGACAAAGAGAACTAGATAAATGCTTTTACTAATCTCTCTCTCTTTCTTTATATATATCTATGATGTATATATATATATGTATATATATATATATATATATAAATATATGTATATGTATATATATATATATATATATATATTCATATTTATGTATATATATATGTATATATATGTATGTATATATATAGATATATATATATATATATATATATACATGTATATATATATATATATATATATATATATATTATATATATATATATATATATATATATATATATATATATATATATATATATATATATATATATATATATATATATATATATAAACATATTTACACATTGTCTTGCATGAACATCGTATTACATACTGTTCTGCCTTATTTTCAATTGGACTTGAAATATCTAACCTTAAAATTGTTGATATAGTTATCAGCTTTCATTATTCCATTAACTTTTACTAATTCACCGACTCCACAAGCACAGAAACATCCTCAATACAAGAGTTTTCCTCAGCCATATATAATGTTTGGTGTAAAATCTCGTACACTTAAGGGAAAATTAGACTTTTTCTAAATATATCTTTTACCATCTGATCCAAACATAATAGTTTTACTTTCATCTGTCCCAAACCCGGTCATAAAAGTCACCAATAGTCAAGTGTGCACGATGTTTAGCATAATTTAAAAAATCTTGGCGGCGATGAGATACTAACAATAGCTCTTTGATATTCCTTATGGATCATAAACTAATTCTTTTAAGCGCTCTATTGACTGTCCACACTAAAGCATGAGTCTTATAGTTTTTATTCATTAAATTAGAAACATCCTTTACAGTCTTAGACTCTCCAGAAGCAATTAAACAAAAAATTGTTCTTTGGTCTATAAATTTTCTTTTAACTACTTTTATGCCTATTTAATTCTAAATTATTGCACAATTTTATATAAGAGATTATGAGACTTTCCAAACTCAGCAGCAATTTCACGATAAGATTGTCCTGATTTTGACGTTTCCTAAAAACCTCTAGCATCCAGAACGCCAGGTACAACACTTTCAAATTTGTTGATCATATCTTTAATTAGTTTTTTTAAAAAACTACTTTCTACTTTTATTCCACTACTCCCGCAAATCATATATATTTAACATAACAATTGAACATGCTAAAAATAAAGAAAAAAGTTTGTTTAGAAAAAAAGTTGATTTGTTTAAAATAAAAAATATAAGAAAAAAAAAGCGGCGTGATGATTTAACTTGCCACACGGGCAAGTTTAAATTATCACCTAAATGAAGTATGGTTTTCCGTTTGAAAAAGTATAATTTTAGTGTGCTTTTTCGAACGGAAATTTCATTAGTTATAATTCTAGTCGAACGGCGAAACAGGCTATAAAACGTATGGTGACAGTGCAATAAAAAATGTATCAGCAGTTTTAAAAGAAAGCAATTTTTTTTCGATATTGAGTGATGGATCAAAAGCAAAAAAAATTGCAAGCTAGAAAGAAATGATTTTAATCAGGATAAAAGAAATGATATTTATAAACTGCTGTTACACTATATATATTTATACTGCTTGCTGAGCCTATTTAATGAACGCTCAATATATTTTTATAAAGTTTTGTGTTACAGTCGTACAGCGATATAATGATTTCTGGCGTTGTCGAAATCCTTAAAAACTGTTTTTAAAAATGTTATCACCAATTCAGAGATCACACCTGTAGTAAAAGTAAAAGTTGAAGGTTACTAAAAAAGTTGAAATCCTATTAACTTTTGTTTTTGGCCTGCTGTTACCTCGATGTAATAGAACTCCAATCAAAAATGTTCGGAAATGCAATGCTTATGGTTTAGGAAGTGGAGCTAAATATTCAAGAAACAAATTAAACTTGCGAAAAACCATATAATGCCTGACTAAAGAAAATAAACTTACAAGCCACATTGCCTTTTTTAGCATTGTATCTGCAAATGAAGTAATTTTCAAATGTTTTGATAGAAAAGAAGTTCGCAAGTTAAAAGTTCGCAAGTTATAATAAAAGTTTAAAAGGATTGAAATGAGTTATGCAAACAAAGACATCAGTCAAAAAGAAAACTGTTACAGAAAAGCTTAATTTAGTCGTTTTTCTGAAAGACGCACAGTGATATACAATAACATGAGGTGTTTTGATCCAAATCAACGGGGATCAGAAAACAAATCTTAACAAATTAAAGAACTTTATACTTAATTTAAAGAAGTTTTGTTTAAAACATGAATTTTAGTTGTGAATTCAAAAAATTCAAAACTTTTGTTTAGGTAAATTACCTTGCTAGACCAACTAGCGATATATAGAAACATACTTTGGAAGGTCCTTAAAATAAGTACCAAAACTTATGAAAACTAGCAAGTTTATCATATATTTATCTGGGTTAATTTCCTTAGTATAACAATCCTTTAGTCTCCTGACAATGCTTGTGACAAATCAAGTATAACACTCAGTATTACACTTAACACTAATTATTCATGTATTACACTCAGTATTACACTTAACACTAATTATTACACTTAACGCCATTATTACTCAGTATTACACTTGTCTTGGCCATCAAAATAAATGATCTAAATTTCACTAAAAGTGACAGGGATAATATTATTGAATATGTTATTGATGTTTTATACGAAAACGACCAAAAGCTATTTTTGATCTGATCAGCGTAAGACCTGCAACACAAGAAAATGACCAAAAAGAAGACATATTTCGTTGAATCAGATTTACACATTAAAGTGAATTAGAAATAACTGAACTGAGTAGAAGTGAAGAAACTCAGTTTCTTCACTCAGTTACTACTCAGTAACTGAGTTACAAGATAATTAAATTTCAAACTATTTGTGGCTATAGCTTAATAAAGTCGCAGTAAGATTTTTATTCACAAAAAATAAGAGAAATGAATAAACTAAAAACACTCAATTAAACCCTGTATAATTTAATTGATTACTTGAATATAGCTATAATATATAATAAAACTAAAATAGACTTTTGTAAAAAACAAAGTCAGGATACTTGAAAAAGGAAACAATAAATGAACTTTAAAATATATTTTTTTTAAGTTTCAAAAAACCAGTGCGAGTTTATCTAGACGGGTGATCATTCGCTAAGTTATTTAAGACCGGCTTTTCATAACCCGTGCAATTTTTACTCCTGCCCAGACCTATTTATTTATTGTTAAATGTCAATAAGTTTAAAGATATTATTCTATAGTAAAATTTGAAATTAAATTGTAATAAATTTATAGCTAGATAATTATTATAGTTAACTACAACATAATATATATACATATATATATAAATATATATATATATATATAAATATATATATTTATATATATATAAATATAAATACCTGTTGCATTTGAGCAGTTAAATGATTTTTCTGTTTAATTGCTACGTCAGCCACGAGAATAGTGGATGGAAAATCTTTTTCAGCTTTCAACAAATGAACGAGAATCAAGAATAGAATTTGATTTATCTTCAACATTCTAGGGAAAAAAAATTCTGTATTAATATACTAACTTTCATTAAAAAATATTATATCAATATTTTAGCCGAAACAACCTAAAGGTCCAGTAATTAGATAAAAAGAAAACAACAAACAACTTGGTAACTAAAAATATTTTCACCTTGAAACACTTCAAAACTTTTTAAGCACCCACACCCATCGTCTACTATTAGGTAGGTAGTACTACTGTAAACATACAATAAGGGCTATCGTATGTTTACAGACAACTACAATAATTCAGTTTACTACAATAATTCAGTTTTTATGATAGAATTCCATTCTGTCAAAACACTGTCTGAGACTACAACAACTCTGTAGTACTAAAAAGCAGGAGTTCGTATCCTGGGATTGATGTTAAATAAATAATTTTACCTTTATACTAAATTTTCAAATAATAAAGCTATTTCTCTGAAATTTTTCATGTTTTAATAGAATATTATAAGAAGTTTAATTGAGGAAAACAAATGGTTAAATCAACTGTTAATAGATTCATGGCAAACTAAATCACGACTTGGAGTCGTGAGTGGAGTCGGAGTCGTGATTTTGTATAGCAACACCAACTCTGAATAATGTTGCAACTCAGCAAGTCCAACTCTACAGCCCTGGCTCTGTGTAATGCCAATAAAAGTAAACTAAAACCTCCTTGTTGTCAGCAGAAGCATGTTGCATCTTATCAATTTTAAAGACGAAATAAAACTAAATACCTGTATAACTATACTATCTTTTACTTATTGTATGATTTTGTTATTTAAATGTTTACGTTTTTTTTGGCAAAACAATTTACTTGATGTTTAAAAAGATTTACCTAATGTTTTAAAAGAAAGAAAAGGTAAGCATCAGTTAATCTTATATTCAGAATCTTCTAGTATTGGTTGTAGTTAAACAAAATTGTGCTATAGTCATAATAGTTATATCAGTTTCGTTGTTACTTTTATTATTTATTAGTTATGTGATTGGGATTGTTATTTTGGATTTGGATTATCAAATAATAGTTTAGTAGATCATATAAGTAAGAACAAATAGTTTTGCAGCAACCGTGTTAGTTTTTGTAAACAAAAGATCTTAGAAACTTAGATCTTACAAAAGTTAGGATAATAGAATGGAGCGTAATTGTTCTGAAACACATTGTCTATATATTGTCAGTATGTTCTAAAATACATTGGATAATAAAACGGAGCCTATTGTCCTAAAATACATAGTCTATATTAAGCTAAAGAAGAGTCAACTATATTTACATAGCGCTTCTTGGCTAAAAAAAAGTGAAAGAAGTTTAAGTATGATAATAGAAATTGTCCTCTATACAAGAAAAAAAAATTATTTTTCTTCAATTTTTTTAAACAACTTCTAACAAGACTGCAAGCAACCACGATTAGATTTGGAAGTTACTTGAATCGAAAAGATGAAGTTTATAAAGCAAGATAATGATTGAAAGATGACTTAAAAGATTGCAAAACATGTATAAATCAGGAAAGCAAGATAAAGGTAGCAAATTTCAAAGAACTGATGTTCAAGGAAAAAAAAATGACAAATAAGAGTTTTTGAAGCACTAAGGAACAGTTACAGAAAATAGATGAGTCTTAAGTGAGTTAGACGAGTCTAAAAATTTATAAGATAGCACAAGAGACGCAACCTCTTTAGAGTAGTGCCAATTATAGTATTTGTAGAAAAGAGAAAGAGAAGCAACATTACAATGATGTGATAATGGCTGGAGTTTAACTGCAAGAGCGATTCCAATTATACTTAAAATGCACTTTTACACCTTGTCTAAAAGAGAAAGATCATCAATTCAAGATCTGCCACAGAAATGACAACAATGTAATGAATAGAATCCTGAGTAAAAAAGTGTCGAGCATAATAAAAAGATGCTAACTTACCAGACACTAATTGGATATATTATGTTTTTTCCAAGGAAAATTGGAAGTAAGAGTTAACCTTCTTAAATAAAGGATAGATGACTCATCAAGTATAATGACTTATCATTGTGATAACAATGGGCTTAAAAAAACTGTGTTTATCTAAATAAAAACTCATGGCCAATTAAAGTTCTGCTTCAGCCCCATGCTGAAGCTAAATTAAGATTCTTTTCAAGTTCAAATGCTTCAGCTAAGCAATCGGAGAGAGCTGGCTTCTTATAAAGACAAAAAGAAAAATTAATATTATCAGCAAACAATGCTACTTTGGATGTAAAGATATCCGCAAAAAAGTTTACGGAGAAGCCCAGCATGCCAAACATTATCAAAAGCTAAATAGCGATAACCTTATAAAAATAGCGATAACCTTAACCCTTATACATTTATCAGCACAATAAAATTTTATGAGACTTTTTGTTTGCTTTAACAAAACTTTTTTTGGTTCATTAAGAATTTTTGTTTGTTTTTTAAAGATGTCCTGTGTATTTTATAAAGACTTAATGTTAGTTTTATTAAGAACTTTTGTTTCTTTTTTTATGACATACTGTTTGTTCTATGAAAACATTTTGTTTCAAAAAAAGGTTTCTGTTTGTCTTGTCAGGACTCTTTGTTTGTTTTATCAAGACTTTTTTTTTGTTTCATCAAGACTTAGTGTTGTTTCATAAAGATTTAATAAATAACTGAAAAATAGAGCTTATAACATTGTAAGTAAAATTATTTAGATATATGGAAAGAATGGCAACCTTGTGGTAATTTAGTAACAAGGATAGAAGAATTAACTGTAAAAGAATATATACTTGTGATGTAACTACCTCAATTTTGATCCATTTTGGCATAAGCCTTCCCTGCCAAACACTTCGCGGCAGTTCCTGCAGAGAGATTTCTGAAAAGTATTACTTTAACTGTAACATATTTCAAATGATAAAAATTGAAAGTTATAAAAATAAAAGAAAGTATGTATGAAAATTATAAAAACAATAGAAAGTATGTAGTTATTAAAAAATGTTTTTATATTTAAATATTAAACCCCAGACAAACAACATAAAAGCAAAGAGAAAATTTTTGAAACATTTCTTACAACTAAAAGATATTGTTATGTTTTATTTGCTTTGAACTATTTATGTTATCATAACTAAAATACCAGCAAAATAAAAAAACATTATTAAAATAAAAAAATGTTACTTAACCAAACAAATGAATCGATGACGATTACATTTCAGCTCATAGAACATTGCAGCTAACCACTAAGGTTTTAAACTCAAGTTCTTGATTAAAATTTATAATGATAGTTATTGATATGTTAAATACCCCGCTTTTGATAGTTATACCCCGATAGATAGATACCCCGCTTTTGAATGTTCTGTCATAGTTTAATAATCTGTCAAATAGTAGCCAAATGTGTTAAAGATTCTTAACATCCTTTTAAAAATATATGTTGTGTAAATATACAAATCTGGTAACCAAATACAGTAAAACAAGGTTTCTCAGGAAAGACGTGCAATTTTTTGCCTTGCATGACCACACGCAAGTATAATATTTTTGACAACTTGAACACGGCTGTTTGCAAGTTTTTT
>NC_061160.1:59618355-59630855 GCF_022113875.1 Hydra vulgaris
GTAACCTAGTATAATTTAATTTGTATTTTATTTATTCTATTTTTAAAGAAATTCAAAAATAATAGTTTTTTTTTATAGATAAAATATTGATATAATGACACTTTTTCTCCCTAATTATTTTTACTGCTTATGATTTGCAGTTTTTTACACAATTTTTCCCTTCTTTTTTATATTATTTGGGATTTTATTTTTATTTTTAGTACTGGGCATAACATGTTTTTCACAAAACAGGGTTATCAAACCCAGTCCTGGCCCTGGTCAAATATTAATTCTAGTCGCTTTCTAATAGCTACTAATTTATCCTTTAAAAATAAAAAATGTTTTTCTAAAGCTCAGTTCAAAAAGTTACTTCAAATTTCAACATTGAGTTCTCATTTCTTATATTATAGAAAATAATAAGAGCATTAGATTTCGGAAACCAAACATTTATCGTCTAAAAGTGATTTAGAGATGCTTTATTATTAAAAAAAAATTAAAAAAAATGTATTTATATCAATACTAATTTGTTAAAGATAAAAAAAAAACTATATTAACTTATTTTTGTCTATTATTGCCTCAACAACTGTAGAGCATACCCTCTTGTCAACCTAAATCTGCAACAATCAATTTATCTTTTACTGTGAATTTAGGTCAACATAATAGTATGTTCTACAACAAAGCACAACATCAGTTTTTATCGCCACAGTACTTTAATGTGTATATATATATATATATATATATATATATATATATATATATATATATATATATATATATATATATATATATATATACATATATATATATATATATATATATATATATATAAATATTTATATATATATACATATATAGCAATTTAAATAGTATAGAATTTTTTATAAGGTTTTAAATTTCAAAGTTTCAATGTTGTAAGAAAAAAAAAAGCAAAGATGAATGAAGACGTATCAATTGAGCAGAAGAATCATATTATTGCTCAAATGCAACAGGTATATATATATATATATATATAAATATATATATATATATATATATATATATATATATATATATATATATATATATATTATGTTGTAAATAACTAATAATTATCTAGCTATAAATTTATAACAATTTTATTTCTTCTACGAGATTTTGTATGAAATTGTTACCTTCCCAGGGCATTATGTATGTATGTATATACAGCGGTGGCCAAAAATTAAAAACCACTCTTTTTTTTTCAAAATTTATTTTTAACCTTAGTATAATTTTATTTTGGAAAAAGATATCAAAAAAAGAAAAACATTTTTATCAAACCGTTCGCTTGGAAGTCTACGCAACATTACGCGACCTTTTCTGTTGTCTACCTCAACGTTTATTTCATCACTAAAGACCACACGGCTCCACTGATCTGTTGAATAATTTTAATGTAGTTTGCACCACTCTTTCCTTGCAAATTTTTGGTTTTTTATTTAGCAGCAGGCCATTGTGGATGACACTTTGCACAGTTCTAGGGCTTGCTTTCAGACCATTTGACAGTGTCCATTTCATAGACAAGTCTGTAGATGATGCTTGTCTGTTTTCTCTCATTAATCTCACTATCGAGCGAACATCACGGTCATTTGAAATTTTATTGCGTCCAGTCCTATGACAATCATTAATTGACCCGGTCTCTTTGTATCGTTGAATTATGTTGATAATGCAAGAGTGAGACCTTCCGAGCTTTTCTGCTATTTGTCTGAGGCTATAGCCTTCTTCTTTTAATACTAGAGCTGCGTATCTGTCTTTTTCTTCGATCTTTGCACACATTTTTGCAATATTTTTATATCCTTATTGCAATTCAAAAAATAAATGTTTATTTGATTTCGAAACTCAGGTTTCGACATTTTATTTTATAGCCAACGTAATAAGCAATAAAGACAGTTAAAAAAAAAATCGATTATTATTTTTAATAAGTGCAAATTAAAGACTTAAAAGTGGTCCTTAAATTTTTTCCAATTTATTTAAAGAAGATTTATAAGTACTCATCATTTTTTTAATAAGTTAAACGCTATTTAATAAGAATTAGATTGAAAAAATTATACCATTTTTATCCGTATGTTTTAATTTACAAGATATAAAAAAAAAAATTTAATATGTCAATTAGAATCTTCTTAATTTTGATTTAAAGACTAAGAAACCAACTAAAAAATGAGTGAAAATTTTTGGCCATAGCTGTATGTATGTGTACACAACTATGTGTGTACACATACATTTGCATTTAGAATATTATTGTTATTATTTTTATTATTGTTTTATTATTATATGTTTGATAAGTACTAGTGTTGTTCCTTATTATTATTATTATTATTATTATTATTATTATTATTATTATTAATATTAATATTATTATTGCTATAATTATTTTTATTATTATTATTATTATCATTTTGTTTATACTATTATTATATACATATACATACTTTGAAATAATTACTACTTTCATTCCCATATTATTATTCATATCAAGTAATTGGTATTTACTTTTTATTATTATACTTTAATTTATAACTTATATTATTTTTAAATTATTATTGTTGTTAACGTTATTAATAATAATTATTATTGATGTTATTATTAATTTTATTTTAATTTTCATTATTGTTAATATTATTGTTGATGTTATCATGAATTTTATTTTTGTGGTTAATTTTGTTATATAATTTTTACAATAACTATTATTCCTTTTCTTATATTTATCACTTTTTTTCTTAATTTTTATACTTATTGTTATCACTATTTATTTAAACTAGCAGTAAGCAACCCGTAATACGGGTTAAAAATAACTAAACCATTAGTAACAACATAACTTACTACGTTATCTATAAAAATGTATCTTAATACAAATTTATCTGTAAATAATTTTTCAGATAAATTTGCATTTAAAGTTCGGCTCCCTGTTAGCATTGTCATTGCTTATAGTTATAATTCTTTTATAAAACAGCAAACAACGCGTAAAATATGTTTATATACGGTCTTTATCAATAGTGTTAAGAAGTACCCAAGAGCTCCGTACTTAGTCAGGTTTTATCTCGCTTTATTAATTCTTATTTAAGTGAGACTAAGACAGTGTTTCCAAGGCACCATGTTAAAAAGAAGACATAATAATTAACATAACGGAGTTACTGTTAAATATGACAAAAACTAATTTTTTTCGATATATTATTTTTTTTTAGAGTAAAGGCGTTTTTTTTATCATTTAGTTGAAATTTTCCTTAACATCTTTAAATTTTTAAAGCAGTTAAAAATTTTTATTATAATACTAATATAAATGTTAACTTCTAATGTCTAACGGGACACTTATTAATTTTTTGGTAACCCCCTCTCCTTTATTAAGGAAAAAAAAACAGTTCTATTTAACTTAAAAGCGTTTAATGTGCGCATAATTAAATTTTAGTTAATTACATAGAGGTCTCTTCGTCATAGATGAAAAATGCATTTTAAACAGAAATTTTCAAATATTTCATACTTCTAAAATCCAACCCTTCCGTTTATTACAAAATCACAAGTTTATTTAATAATAAATATTTTTTTTCACAAAACTTTATTATTTAATAACAAAACATAGTTATTAATTGTGCTCTCCTGTATCACATAAATACGTCACATGGTGTCTAAAAGAAAAATATAATAGATAAGTAAATATAATAGAAAAGAAAAACATTTTTAAAACAGGAAACAATTAACCTGCTTTTGGCAAACTGCAGTCGCTGTTTTGATGAAGCAGTATTTGATGGTGTTGTTCAATGACATTATTTCATGCTGGCTTTTATTAAAGACGAAAAAATTAACATTTATTAAAAAGCCAATTAAAAATGTTTTAAAGAATAGAACTATGCACAACACTAAAGATAAAATAAAACAAATTGAAATATAAACAAATTGTATTTATAACAATATGTTTTGTCTTGGCTTTTAGTGAATGATTAGAAACAGTAAGCTCCATGAATAGAACTACTAATTAATCATTTTTAACGATAGACACCAACGGGAAGGTTGTCAACTGTCTATCAACACAAATCATCACAACGATAACGCACAACAAAAGCACATAAGATATTTATAAGTACACATTAAACTTGCTCTATACAATGGCAAAGTCAAACCACTTTGAAACCACAGCATAAAATAGACAAAGAAACAAACTATTAACATATCGTCACGATCATAGCACAATCGTCTAAGTCATTTTTTTCTTGTTTTGAGAAAACTAAAAAAAAAAATGAATAACTTCGGTATTTCTTTTGCTACGTCACTTTGGTTTATTTTTGGCATCTTTTTACTTAGATGCTTTCATATATTGCTTTAGAAGTGATATGTATATTACCGTCGAGACACAATAGGATATAGGTCAAAAGCAATAAGATATAAGTAAAAATGCGGATTTAAGCAGAAGTGAAAAAATTAAAAAACAACTCCTTTCTGATTGGTCTAAGGCGATTTGCATCATTATAAGACTGTTTAAGCTATATATTTCAACTCTTAACTTCCGAAACCCCCCCCCCCCCCCCCCAAAAAAAAATGACTTAGGCAATTGTGTAATGATCGTGACGATATAACATTATAAAACATATTAACATAAGCTTGCTCCATATGGTGCAATTATAAAGCATACTAACATAAGCTTGCTCCATATCCAACTCCATAAGCTTGCTTAATATGGTGTTTCTGGGAAAGTTTTTGAGATTATCAAATCATTTCTTTCTAACCGGTTTATTAAAGTCATCCTTGAAGGCCAACACTCTTCTTTATTTCCAGTAACTTCTGGGGTTCCCCAAGGTTCCATCCTGAACCCTGTTTTGTTTCTTATCTACATAAATGATCTTCCTGACAACCTTTCATCTAAAGTAGCTCTTTTTGCTGATGACTCAACTTTATACTTTATACAATGTAATATAAACATATATACACAAACTATAAACACATATACACAAACCCTAAACACATAACCTTGATAACACATATAGCCCAAGTATTACATGAACAATAAAATAACAACTAACACATAACATACATATAACACTTACATAACACATATAACACTTACATAACACATAAAACATTTATAAACATGTATAAAGACAAATATAATTACTAAAACAATATAAAATAAAACTATGAAAAAAAGTGAAAATTATAACAAATATCTCTTAATTATAAATTAAGAACATTAGAAAATACAACATTATTTGTGTAACACTTTTCACCTATCATACCTTGAATGGGATGTTTATCAATTTTAAAAAATAAATTATTAAATGCTCTAGTTCTTGAACATGCAACATAAAGTTGACCATGAGTGAAACACGGTTACTTTAGATATACACCAACTCTATCAATTGTTTGACCTTGACTTTTATTAATTGTCATTGAATATGCCAATCTGACAGGAAACTGGCGACGTTTTAGAACAAAAGGTAAATTAGAATCTGACGAAGCCAACTGAATTCGAGGTACAAATACCCGTTTACCAGCAGAAACACCTGTCAAAACTTCTGCATCAATATAATTATTTTGAAGAGCACAAACTTTTATTCGAGTGTCATTGCATAACCCAGCTTTGAGATCTAAATTTCTAAGTAACATAATTATACAACTAATTTCAAACTTTAAAGAATGAGGAGGCATACCTGAGGTAATTAAGCTATTTAAAAACACAACAGGAAAGTTATTTCTTTCATTAAGATTGTCTGTCTCAACTTGATCAGCACTTAAATAAGTTTTGACCTCACCCGGTAGACGTTGAAGCACTTCTTCATTGATTGATAGTGAATCCACATTAGTTGGTGTCAAAATGACACATTTAGCATAATCGTCTTGTTCGGCATCCCCAAATACCTTTTTAACAATGGAGTCATTTTCCCTAATAAGGCATTGATGCGGTATTTCAATGCACCCTTTAAAAGGATCTTCCTCTTTGACAAATACTGTTCTACTACTCAGTCTTAACAGCCAATTTGAAAATTCCCTTTCCCTATCACGTACTCTCATATTTTCTGTTAACTTAAACTTCTGCACCCATTGCCAATGTAAAGAACATTTTATACATGCTTCTACAAGTTCAGCTGGTTGTCCTCTTTTCACAACAGGCAGTATTTGTCTAAAGTCGCCTCCAATAAGAATGACTTTTCCTCCAAATGGAAAGTTGTTGTTGCAAACATCTTTTAATAACCTATCAATTGCATTCAATGTATGTTTGGGTATCATGGATGTTTCATCAAGCAAAAACAAACTAACCTAACTTTAAAAGTTCAGCCATGCAATGTAGATCCATTTGAGTACATGATCCATTTACAAGAAAATATTAGGACTTTGCGGTTTAAGTATACAAACTAAATATTAAAAAAAAAAAATTAGAAAAACAATTAAAAGTGTCTAAAAACTCGAATGATCAAAAGGCACTTTGTAAGCGATTGAAAAAAAGCCATTGATTTTAGGCTGAAAATAAAATCGGTAACTTGTGTTATTCAAGACATTCATTTTCAAAGTTTGGCTAGGTTTTTACATGTTACATATAATTAAGAACAAAAAATTATTAACAAATATACATAATATGAAAAATATA
The DNA here is from genome assembly GCF_022113875.1 of Hydra vulgaris. Taxonomy (NCBI): domain Eukaryota; kingdom Metazoa; phylum Cnidaria; class Hydrozoa; order Anthoathecata; family Hydridae; genus Hydra; species Hydra vulgaris. Next base: position 59,624,918 of record NC_061160.1, read on the forward strand.
AAGATGTTAATAATAGGGAATGTTCCTAAAACAACAGCATTAATATATTAGTAAAGAACATTTATCTAACCTTTTTCATAGAGTGAAATCAAATTTCTGTGTCAAATAAAGAATCTTCTAGTAGCATGTTGACACACAAAACTATCTGAATGACTATTTCAGTATTCCACTAATGGAATGAACTGAAACAGACAATCAGTCAGCAAACAATTCTTTATTAATATAGAATGAACTATAAAGGAATTTTTTTTTAACTAAAATATAAATAATAGTTTTCTTGTAACATCTTGATTACAGTTTATATTAAACATATTGATTACAGTTAATTTTTTAAAGTCAACCATAATGGCACCTGATTTTTAAAAATGACTTCAGCAAGTTGTATACTATACATTATGTTCCACTATAGTCAATCTACAATAACTCTTTTTTCCACTATAGTCAAGATACAATAACTCTTTTTTCAAATAAATTTTTTTTCCGCTGGTTCCAAATATATATAAAAAATTGAAGATAAAAACAAAAATGAGTTTGAATCATTAATTTAGCAGAAGGTTTTATATTTTGTAAAAAGCTATTAAATTGTTCGCAGATAGATGAATTTGTTGGATAAAAACTACCCAAACGGTTGAAAGACCCAAACCCTACCCAAACCCTGAAAGACATCTGCACATTTGTGCGTATGTGCAAACCCTACCCAAACCCTGAAAGACATCTGCACATTTGTGCGTATAACCATGAAATACATCATGAAAAAAAGAGGTGTGTTTAAAATATCCAGATTCACGGTTATGACAAAACTCTGACAAGCTGCAAGCAAAGTCATAAACAACATTTTCCGTAGCAATTTCAAGGTGCGTATACAATGAAGCATGCGGGTCTTTCTTTCCCTCAGATCCTGGAATAATATGGAACCCATAGCAATGGCCATGCATAGGGCAAAACCTTAAAAAAAGAAAAGATACACCTTTTTTTGGTACTTGTGGAAACACTTTATTGCAAATTTCTGATGGAATTTCATCAAACAGGTTACTATTAGAGCTTTTATCTGCAGAAAACAATCGCATTTTCCTTATTTGGCACCCATGTTTTTCAAAATAATATGCTCTACCATATCGTGGTGGATTATAAGTACCTTCAATGACTTCTGCATTATTTGGTTGAACATCACTAAAATGAATTTTTTTTACAAAGTTGCAACAATATTGTATTAATAACAAAATATCACCAGTAGGTGTATTGTTGAAGTTGGAGGATATTTCAACGAGTTTTGCTAGCTCTGGAGAAAAACAACGCAATTAATAACAAAATTTAACAACAAGTTCACAATCACCCTGATTGGATAAAAATTGTTCACATATACAAACAATTTCATCAGTAAATCGCAATGGAATTAATAAATCTAAGGAGCTATCAGCAGCAAGAATTTTAAAAACTTTGGCATAAGACAATCGCAAAAGATTTGGAACAGGTGATTCAGAAACCATTAGCTGAAATGATCGTACGCATTCAGGAGGAATGTAATTCACAAGAATTGAGTCAACTTTAATGTATCAGCATCAAAATTTATAAAATCAGAGTTGTCAGTAGACAGAATAAAAATACAAACCTTTATTAGATAAACCCTAGCATCTGAAAACTGTTTAGAATCTAATTTTATGGAATTAAATATAAATGACCTATCTAGTCGTCGCAACGGTGTAGAAATAATCTCATTAAGTCCTGGTGACTATAGGTTTTACAAATGATTAATGAAGCTGATTCCGATTTTAGTTGCATCACATGCTAAAACTGGGATTTGTTGATTTTCTGGGCACATATGACATTTTTCTCTAAAGTCAATGTGCATATGGGAGGCCCAAGCAAAAAACCAATCAATAAATGTCTGTGTAGACATAAATGGCAAAAGAGAGGTACTTCTACGTTTATATTTGTTTGAATACAAACTAACAAAACCACTAAATGTTCCTTTCGACAAAACAAAATCAACAAACTCCCAACCTGAAAAAATTCAAATTCAAAAATTAACTTAATTATTGAGCAAATTAAATGCATCACTCCCCCCTCCCAAAAAAAATAAAACAACAACATCACATTCAATTGATGAGATTTTTTTACCTAATTCATAACCTGCACAAGTGGATTTAGATAAGCAAAAAACAGAGTCTTCACAGCCATCCCAATAAGATGTGCAAGTATTGGATAAACATTTTCTCAAAAAAATATCACATTCAATTACTTCCCGATCTGTATACATATTAATTTTATGGTAAAATTCTGTATAACCAGATAAAACAGATTCAGATACCCACCCAGCCTGTAATAAAATAAAAATGAAAAGTATTTTATGAAAATTAAAAAAATTAAAATTATCATCATGGAAGAGTTATGGCAATTTTTTATAACCAGAAGGCCATCCTTGCAAAGCAGGTTGTACTAGATTGCATGTTACCAGTAGCTGGTTGACCTATCAATATACTTTATCCTTTACCACATTTTAAGATACCTAAATTTACACATCTTCACGGCTAAAGATTCTGTAAAATACTTTGAATCAATTTTTATTGAAACAATTAATCAAATGTTTATTACAAAAAAAAATTTTTAAAATCATTCTTACACCACAGTTACAGATGCCTAGATCAATAGAAGGTATAAACCGATGTCCATTGGTAGCAGACTGCCTATTTACAATGTCACTGCTAAACTTTTTATTAAATTGGTCATGGGAAAAAGTCTTTTTACTTGGTGCATTAATTCTCCATAAACCAGATGCAACATTGAAAACATCTTCCCACTCTTAGAACAAAAATTTACACAAATAATAAACAAAAAAGCAAAAAAAAATTATTAAAAAAAACAAATTAAAAACCTTTTCCCTTGGTAAATGAATATTATCTTCTAACTCAGAGTCATTAGAAATCACTTCATCTTTTTCATTAGAAATTGATTCTCCTGTGTTTTGAAGAAGATAAAAATATTCTCTAAAGACTTTTAGGTGCGGACATAAGCAACCATTTTGTAGATTATTAATCTGACGAATAGATCCTTCAGATACTTGACACTCTGAATCATGACATTTAATTACTTTGCGTGATGATTTTAAAATTTCAAAAATCGTAACAAAAGCACAGGAATCAGCAACTACAGAATATCTTTCAACTCCAGATTTGAAAGTTAACTTTAAAACATTTGATGTGAGATAGATTAAACTATTTATAAGTTTTTTTTTGCTCAATAAACTATTTTCTGGGATGAATTCAGGATCATTAAGCATTTGCATTAACTGGTTTAGCAGCCGACAATGACAACAATTATTAACATTTGTTGTATATTTTGATTGAAAAAAAAAGCACGATGAGAATGTTTTACACGAGCAGTTGTATATAGTCAAAGAACATATGGTTTCTGCTTTTACATGAACAAATTCTTTATCCTTGTTTTTTGAATTAAATATATTAGTTATAAATTGCTAAAAAATATAAAATTGTTACACACATATTTAATTACACACACACACACACACACACACACACACACACATAAATACACACACACAAACACATTTTAGGGCCACAAAACTACAAAGCGTCAAAATTTCAAATTGGAAAAGTAGTTCAAGATTCAATTAAAGTATATTTATTTCAGTTTTTCAAAATAGTACTTATTTTGTTGTGATTTTTGGAAGAAATTTAATTTAAGTCTAAAAAGGCTAAAATCACCAAAAAGAATTTTTTTTTTTTTGAAATAGATATTTAAAAAAATAAATTTCCTCAATATGCTGATTTGATTCATGATTCAATTTGTGAACCAAGACCTGCTTAGATTCAAGATTCTATAACAAAAAATGCAGATATATATATATATATATATATATATATATATATATATTATATATATATATATATATATATATATATATATATACACATGCTGTTTACAAACTTATTTGCATTAAATAAATGATAAACATACTTGAAAATTACCACTCTCATAATTGTAATTGTTCATGACACATATATTCAAAGACGGTTTTCTAACACGCCAACACAGAACACCATGACTAAAAAGTACAGCACAAAAGTATTCAAAAAGACTGTTTTTTTTGGTTAATTGCTACTAATAAAAACTTAGTTAACCTGAAACAAAAAGTGTGTTGTTTCCTGTATGTTACTTGAAATAAAATATTGTAAAATACAAATTATTGTAAAAGACAAATTAGATATAATTTTAACATAACTCACTTTGATTTGATTTAATTAATATTCAAAATACCTCATTACTAGAAATTGTGCCAATATTGTTTGAAACAACTTTATTTCCACAAGGTAAGTAATTATATTGAAACTCCTAAAACAAATTGATACATAAATTAACAAATAATACACATTATAATAAATCAATATTCTTAAATACTAACTTGGTCAAGAGAACACTCTTCGAAAGATATTCTACTCTTTTTTGCTTTTGAAACTATTAAAAATAATTTTTCTTTCCTAGATGGATATGTTACTGTCTCTTTAATGCCAAATACATTTTTAAAAAGTGATAAAATAATACTTTCAGAGCCAACTCGATAAATAGAGGCCTGAAGAATTCGGTTTCTTGGAGAACCAGGAAAATACTTGCATGAATTCGAAAATTTCTGTTCATGTCTTAGAATTTTAACAGGTTTATCCCATTTCCATTTATGATGGATGGGAATATCGGAAAGAATTCTAAATTGATCTTCTAATAATGGATTTTCTAACAATACACTCCAAAGTTTTCCGAACATTGAAGTTCCCTGGGGGTTACTTCTGTGAAGCATAAGAGAACTCTCCCATTCACCTGCTTTTTCTGTAGGTTGGCAAATAAAATACCTAATAAAAGTTGGGAGATAAATAAACCAATCAATTCATAAAAATTTTGCAAATAAAGAAAATCATCACTAATTTAATGAAAAAAATTACTAAGTATTTAATCAACTCTTTCTTATATTTAAATAGAGCTGCATATTTGTAATGTGATTATATCAAATCACACCATAAAATAATGCAGAAAATTTCTCTAACATACTTTTTGTTTCCTTGATGAATGCCCTCCCATAATTGGTCTTTAAGAAGACAAGCAGTAATTAGATGATAACAAATGCAAAAATCAAACAAATGCAAAAATCATTTTTATTTAGCTCAAATATTTATTTTTTTAGACTTTCATTCAAGCCACCTTTACAATCATATACAAAGCGATTAAAAGTTCTGCTTTTGTGAATACGACTTTTGCTACCTTTATAAAAACCATGTAAAACATTGTCTTTCATAATTTTTTTAATTAAAAGTTATATATATATATATAAATATATATATATATATATATATATATATATATATATATATATATATATATATATATATATATATATATATATATATATATATATATACACACAACACACACACAAGGTTGGCATACAATTATTAACCACAGACAATTTAAGGGATATAAACATATAAAAACTAGGTTTTCAAATAAAAAATTAAAGTAGTAATCTAGTATTAGTAAATTAGTATACTACAAACACATCTTTATAACTGTCTAATACCATTCTTAGTTCTGTGACCAAAAGTTTCATTTTTTAATAAAAGTTCCATTTCATTATCCTTCAGTGTAAGCACACAATATGGAAGAATTTCTTTAATTCCTAAATCTTTTTTTAGCTTTCCAAGAGCAACATTTTCAAAAAATGCAGTAAAACTGCCATACTCAAAATATCTAATGATCAAGTAAATTATTAAATAAATATATTTTTTAACAAAGGTCAATGTAATAAGATAAATGGTAATTAAGTAAAATAATTTTTTTCAAGAAAAAGAAAATATAAGTAAAATAAATTCTGAAACAAATACCTAGCCATAAATGTTTCCCTTCCTAAAGCATTAACTTTAATTAAAATGCA
>NC_061160.1:59633271-59675771 GCF_022113875.1 Hydra vulgaris
GTGCTTTCGCCTAGCACCTCTTCACTCTATCACCTTTCTCTTTGTTCTTTATCGTTCTCCTTCTTCTCATGATTGCACTCTTTTAGATGTTATCTCTGATCAAATTGACCATACCCTCTCTCTTTTCCCCTCTGCCAATATTGTTTTTGTTAGTGATTTTAATACAATCACACTAAATGGCTCGGCTCTAACACCACTGATCCTGCTGGCACTAAAGCCTTTAACTTCTGCGTTTCTCAATCTCTTACTCAGATAGTTAACTTTGTGACTCGTTTTACTGACAACCCTAATCATTTACCTTCACTCCTTGACTTATGTCTTGTCTCTGACCCAAGTTTATGTTCAGTTTCTCCCTTTTCTCCCTTAGTTAGTTCTGACCATGCAATGATCTCTTTAAATCTTTCTTCTCGTACTTCTTTTTTGGGCTCACCTTATCATCGCACCACCTACTACTACCCTAAAGCTGACTGGGATTCCTTTCGTGATTTTCTTCGTGATGGTCATTGGGCTGATGTTTTTTCTCTCTCAGCTGACAAATGCGCCTCCTACGTAACCTCCTGGATTCAGGCTGGAATGGAATTTTCTTCTTCTTGTGCGGCTGCTTTATCCAATCGTAATCATTTTTTTCATCTTTTTCAAAAGAACAACTCTCTTGAGAACAAACGGCTCTTTATTATTGCAAGAAATCGATGTAAAAAGGTGCTTTCTGATGCTAAACTCGATTATTCTCAGTTCACTAAATCTCGCATCTTATCGCAGAAGTTAGGCTCTAAAGACTTTTGGAAAATCTTCAACAGCATTGTTAACAAGGGTAGATCTAACATTCCATCTCTCATTCATGGGACTGATCTTGTTACCTCTCCCAGGGATAAGGCAGAACTGTTTGCAAATAACATTTCTTCTAATTCCACTCTTGAATCTTATGGACATTCTCTTCCTTCCATTCCAGTCAAACAGGTTGACCCATTGTTAGACATTTAAATCACTTCGGCTTCTGTTGCTAAAGTCATATCTCAATTAAACTTGTCTACAGCTTGTTGTCCAGACAACATTCCTGTCACAGTCTTGCAGAATTGTTCTCCAGAAAATGTCTCAACAAAACTTTCTTCAATTCTCTTTAAACTATTTAACAAGTGTTTAACTGAGTCTTGGTTTCCTGCTTGTTGGAAAATGGCATCTGTGGTTCCAATATTCAAAAACTTTGGAAAAAATTCTGACCCCTCCAATTATCGTCCGATCAGTCTTCTTTCTGTTATTAGCAAGGTCTTTTAGTCTTTGATCAACAAATTCCTCACATCTCATCTTGAGTCAAATAAACTGCTGTCAGACAATCAATACGGTTTTCGATCCTCTCGCTCTACGGCGACTTGCTAACTGCTGTAACTGAAAAATTTTATCGTGCATTAGATGGAGGCGGTGAGGCTAGGGCTATTGCTCTCGACATATCTAAAGCTTTCGACAAAGTTTGGCTTGCTGGTCTTTTCCATAAGCTTGCTTCATATGGTGTTTCTGGGAAAGTTTTTGAGATTATCAAATCATTTCTTTCTAACCGGTTTATTAAAGTCATCCTTGAAGGCCAAGACTCTTCTTTATTTCCAGTAACTTCTGCGGTTCCCCAAGGTTCCATCCTGGGCCCTGTTTTGTTTCTTATCTACTTAAACGATCTTCCTGACAACCTTTCATCTAAAGTAGCTCTTTTTGCTGACGACTCAACTTTATACTCCTGTATTGACAAAAAGTCTTCTCTTTTCTATCGCCTAGAACAAGCAGCTGATCTTGAATCTGATCTTACTTCATTAATAGATTAGGGTTCACAGTGGCTTGTGAATTTCAACTCTAAAAAAACCCAATTGCTTACTGCAAACAACTACCGTAATATGGTCAACATTCCTATATTAATGAATGGCAATCCTCTTACTGAGTCCTTCACTTTACGTCTTCTTGGATTATCGCTTACTACTGACCTTTCATGGAAACCATATATACAATCGATTGCTAAATTAGCTTCTGCTAAGGTTGCTTCTCTTTATCGTGCTCGCCTTTTCCTTACTTCTGATTCCATTCTCTACCTCTACAAATCTCTTATTCGTCCCTGTATGGAATACTGTTGTCATATTTGGGCTGGTTCTTCTAACAATTCACTATCTTTTCTTGACAAGGTCCAAAAACGCATCGTAAATGTTGTTGGACCTGGACTGTCTGCTAAGCTTGAGCCTCTTTCCCATCGTGGTAAAGCTGCATCTCTTTCTCTTTTCTACAAATACTATCATAGTCACTGCTCAAAGGAGTTATTATCTCTAGTTCCATCAATTAAAATTCATTCTTGTTTCACTTGTCATTCAGCTAAGTCACATTCGTTTACTGTATCTGTCCACGCATGCTCTAAAAATATTTATTCGTCTAGTTTTTTTCCCCGCACTTCAATCCTTTGGAACTCTCTCCCATCTTCATGTTTTCCTGACTCATACAACCTTCAACTTTTCAAGTCTTCTGTCAACCGTTTCCTTGCTCTATAACTCTCTTCTTTTTTTTCCTAGTAAATCCCAACTTAATAGTGGTTGCTTGCAGCCTTGTTGGGAGTGAATGCAAATAAAAAAAAAAAAAGACAAATTTTTTGTAGTTTGTATTTTAAAAGTCATCCATGATGCATTGAAAGATGGCTAGGCTTTTTAAGGTCTATTTTACAGAATATACTGTTTATGGATACCTTATTTAGTAGGTCGTCTATTTTAGGACATGGTTATTAATAAAGTCTGTATTTAAATTAATTTGATGGAATAAGCTCATATATTTTTCATTCAATGGTAGATAGGGTTAGGCAGAATTAGATTGGTTCTTGTTTTCTTACAAGTTGAAGTGTCAGAGCCTGTGTCAATAAAGACTGGCACTGGTATTAATACCGGTTAAGATTGTGGCAGTATGTGGGACTTAGCCCTACAAAAGAGAGTTTTTTGGAATATTTTATGTTCCATTGTGATAATAAGGATAATTAAATAATATTGTGGTAAACCCAATCAAGACTAATAACATTCAAAGGTTATTATTTATCTTATTTATATCTTATTTAATGGATCATAAAATATTGCAAAAATCTCTCCAAGACGAACTGTCAGAGGAGGAATATCTATTGGAAACGAATGGTACAAACTTATATTTTAAAAGCTCAAGAAACAGATGCTGATTAGCTAGATGTGTTAATTGTTCTATATTGTGCAAAATCCTTCCCACTTATTGAAAATCAATTAAACTACTAAAATTAAAAGACACACTAACTATTTTAGATAATAAAATTTCAAAATAAACTACACCTATAATGATGCCTCACAAGCTAAGATCAACTAAACAATATATACAATATATATAAAAAGCATATACGTCCAGAGTGAATAGCAGTGAAACATGGGCAATGAGGGTTATTAAAGTTCAGCGTTTGGAAATCAGTGATAATTTAAGAAAAAGATTATGCATAGTGAGTGTATCTGATAGGGTGTATCATGGAAGATTGAGATGGTTTGGGTCAGGGTTAGGGTTATGCTATATATATATATATATATATATATATATATATATATATATATATATATATATATATATATAGCATAGTATAGTATATCTGTATATATAATTATATATATATATATATATATATATATATATATATATATATATATATATATATATATATATATATATATATATATATATATATATATATATAGTATAGTATCAGTATAACTGGCACGAGAACAAGAAGGTTCACACAAAAAAAAAGATTCAAAATTTCAATAAGCTAATTTTCAAAAACACATGCAGTCATTCCTAACAACAATTACAATATATTTTCCAGTAAAAATATTACAATACATGAGCTACATAAATAAAGTAATATTTACACCGGATAGTTCACTCTCATATAGCATTGCTAAAACAAGAAGATCTAGCAGCTATATTTTTACATACAGTAGAGTATAAAAATATAACTTCTATAAGACTATTAAACTAATATCAATTTGCTGTTATATATATGTGTATATATATATATATATATATATATATATATATATATATATATATATATTTATATATATGTATATTTATATATATATATATATATATATATATATATATATATATATATATATATATATATATATATATATATATATAAGTTATATAAATCATTACCACAGTAACCGGTACTTTTCAAAACCAACCACTGGTCATATTACAACCAGTGGTTGGTTTTGAAAAGTACCGGTTACTGTGGTAATGATTTTCAAATGTCAAAAGCCTAATAAATAAATATATATATATATACTTTCCTTGTAATGCTGATCAAAATCTATATCTTATTTTATAAAATAGGTTTTACAATACCTAAATAGTAGATAAAAGATTTTTGGGATATTACATAATACGTAAGGTTGATACATTTTATCAACATTTGTAAATAACTCGTACGTTTAACTCGCAAAACGAAATCGCTACGTAACTACATTACCTTAAATGGATGAGCAGATCTCCGAACATGAACACTCTATACACTTCACGCTTTGCAATCCACCGTTCCTACCTCGTCATTAATTTATTCTAATTATACGTAAATATGCGTTACCGCCATTATGGAGGACAAACGTTAACAAATAGTTCGGCATTGTCAACAGAAAGCGAACATTTGTCTAAGCTTGATTCTAATGCAAAGCAAAGATACTTAGAAAAAATAAGCTTTATAAACCACGTTGACCCATATCTTCTTAAAGATACTGATTTCTCTGATAATATAGATAGTTATCCAAATGTTACATATCTGGATATTGTTAACTATTTTTTATTTGCTCCGAGTCCTCTTACTAAGGATCAGTTAAAAGCATACAAAGCTCTTGATTCTTATAATCAATTTGTATCAGGTTAGTTTATCAACGCTGGTGTGAAATTATTTGAGAAATATGTTCTTATTCATGGAAGAGTAGGTTATTTTAATTGCTAGTTCAATATTAAAATAAAAATAGCTTTCTTGTTTTAATTTTTTGTCCTAATTTTATTAGGTGAAACACTCTCAAAAAATGAATGATGTACCATTACATCCATGGATTATTTCGGAGAAGTCAGGAAATATAGTTTGTGCACATTGCAATTGCATGGCTGGTCTCGGCGAAGTTATTCACATGTTGGTGCGGTACTATTTCATATTGAGTGTGCAGTTAAAAATTAGAAATTCAAAAATATGCGCTGATGAAAAAGGTTATTGGTTACTACCAAGCTCTTAAAAGATAGAATTCAAGCCTGTTTCAGATATTGATTTTACATCACCCAAATCTTTGCAATGCAATTTAAATAATAAAGTTCAACGCATAATCTATGACAAAAAAATAGCACATAGAAAAAGTGTTTCTATTCCAACAAAAGATGAAACTGATAAATTTTTTTTAGACCTTAGTCAATGTGGAACAAAACCAGCTATTCTTTTAATTATTCCTGGATTTACCAAACCTTATAAACCATCAATAATAACAGAAAAATATCCTGAATCATTGTCAGATCTTTATCAGAAAAATATATTTTTTAAACTTTGAACAACTCCTAGCTGCTTGTAAAAAAAAAAAAAATTACAATAACGATTGAGCAAAGTAAAAATGTTGAGAGTAAAACGCGACTTCAAGCAAAAAGAAAAAACTGGTTTTACTTTAGGGCAGGTCGTACAACTGCTTCAAAATTCGGGAGTGTATGCTGCGCAAACATCACCCAACCACCAATCAGTTTGATTATGCAAGTATGTTACCCCATTCAAGCACGTTTTTGCACAGCAGCAACAAAATGAGGAAATGACCATGAAAAAAAAGCGTTGACTTTGTATTCCACAACCATGGAAAAGAAACAGTCTAAATTTTCAATAAAAAATTTAATTTCAGTTCAACAACCCTTCCTTGGTGCATCACCAGATGCAGTTATTAATTGTGATTGTTGTGGAAATGGTTGTCTGGAGATAAAATGTCCATATAGTATGAGAGATAAATACATTAGCGAATTGTTAGATTTTAAAAATTGTTGTCTGGAAAATAAAGCTGGTTATATATCTTTAAAAAAATCACATAAATATTACTATCAAGTTCAGTGTCAGTTATATGCTTCATCAAGTAACTACTGTGATTTTTTTATTTGGACATCAAAAGATTCGTATTGCAAAAGAATATTGCTGGATTTGGAATTTATGGACAGGAATATAATAAAATCTAAACAATTTTTTTAAGAATGTATTTTACCTGAACTAATTAACAAATTTTACAGCCAAAAAAATCAATTAATGAAAGAAATATCAGATAAAAATAAATTTATACTAATAGAACACAGCTACTTTAAAAAAGAAAACAAAGTTTTTAATGATCACGATTATTGTATAAAATTGAAATAAAAATGTAAACTTTTAATAAAAATATTTTATACTTAATTTGATAATATTTATTTTTGTTTATAAGATCTAGTTTCAATTAATTATTCAATCCTGTTAAATTTTTAAAAATTATTCCACAGGAATAATTGAAACACATATATTTATCAAAGAAGAACAAACAATAACAATTTTGTCTATTGTGCATAATCCAGAATCTTTAGTATATAAGTAATCTAATGGCATAATACTTTGCAGAACTTTATATTTGTTACGTAACAATCCAATAACTCTCTCAACGTGTACTCGAACAGAGGCAATTTTCCGGGTTGTTTCTACATCTGAACAAGTCAGTTGTAACTTTCCTTTTGTAAATCCTGGAATCTTTAGCTCCCTACAATAAAAACCAACACTCTCAGCAATGTTAAAACCTCTATCAGCTTAAATAACATTTCCAGGAAGAATGTTTTTTAAAATTGAACAATGCTCTGTTAGGTATTTATCGCTAACACGTCCTCCCCAAGCTTTAGAAACAAATGTTATCACACCTTGTGGGCTTACACCTATTAAGAATTTAACAGTATTGTGATGTTTGTACTGTGACCAAGTTGCTGCTCTTGCGCATAAATTAGATGGTTTATTTATGAATATTTCAAAGCAATCAATTATCACAGCCACTTTTGTTTCAAAATATTTTCTGAAGCATAAAGGCATAGTTTCTATAAGCTCATTGCGAGCAGGCCATTTAATTAAATGTTTCATTCTGAAGTACATAATGTCAATCCATCTTAAAAATACTTTTGATGAGGTCGATTTTGAAGTTTCAAATCTATAAGCAAGGCCTCTAATAGATAGATTTAAACGCAATCTCATAAGCGTCAAAGAAAATTCTTCAAAGTACGATAAAACTGAGTTCTCATTTTCAGTTATAAAAGGCTTTAAGAAGTTAAATAAACAACATAAAATTTTCAAATTTGGCAATTCAGTGTAAAATGTTACTTTTGAATCGGTATCAAACCATTCAATAGTTCCCACATGGAGTTTGACTAAATTTGCACGCAAATCATAATTAAGTTTGTTTTTATATATAAACTCAGTTTCTATTTGATTGATATTTTTGACAGTCATATCAGTTTGAACACTCGGATCTACTAAGTTTTCACAATCTATTGTAACACTTTCTGAGACAATTGAATCACTACTTTTAAAATTCTCTATTTGAAAATCTACGATTGAATCTTCAGAAGGGTTTAATTAGTGATGCTGTTTCTACAAGACATAGAATCATTTCGACTTGTTAACAATGAACGATTTTTGTGTCGTAAGTATCTTTTTCTAGGTTTCTCAACCTCAAACTTAAACTTTTTGTGCCCCATATTCAAGGATGGAACCCAATCAGGATCATTCTGTGAGAAAAGAGATGCAGGGTGCAGATTCACCAAACTTTCGTAACTCTTGCGTAGCTCAACTAAGGTTACGGAAATCGTAAGTTCAGCGTAGTTTGGTATTCACCAATGTTTCGCAGCATTTCCGTAAAGTTAGGGTTGCGCACGAGTTGCGCCAAACTTACGCAAAAACTTAGGCAAAAATCAACCAAGTTAATTTTTGTTTGAATAAACCAAGTTTTCGTAATTTAATAAAACAAACTTTTCTAATATTGAGTTCATATAATTTCTAATTAATTTAAATTAGGGGTTATTACTAATTAACATTTTTCACACCCTAATAAAATGACAATAATATTTTTTATAAACTTTGCTGTAAAAACTGAATACTTTTTATTGAATATTTTTAAAAAAAAAAAAAATTATAAATATTAGGAAAATAGTTTTAAGTTGAAAAGAGGTAGAGAGGGTTCAGAATTGATTATTCTACAAAGAGGTTATTAAGGGCAAATAAATTTTTAAATTGTTTAATATGCAATTAATAAATAAAAAAAAACTTTCATTTTTTTCATTCATAAATATCACGTAAATCATATATATCCCCATATCGCCTTCAATTTAATGACATAGTTTTAACTAGTGTTCTTTGTACAATGCCAAGTCGAATTGGTTGACTTGTGTTAATTCAACCTGAACATAGTGTACATCATCTTCGTTGTTTTCCTCAAAGTTTATGTCATCTAGAATTTCTAATCCTAAGGAATTGTAAAAGTTTTCCAGCAACTTACACTTAAAATATATTTTGCAATATATAGTTTGGGTAAGCATATGTTTAGGAGCACTGAAGTGCTTCACGTCTCTTGTGACATCCAATGGTTTTTGAGATGATCAAAGGATTGCCCCACATCACTATCTATCTGTAGGTGAACTTTATTGAAATAGATTTTTTCTGGTGTAGTTGGCTGATTAAATTGTGCAATCATGACTGGTAATAAGCAAAAAGGAAATCTGCATTAGGATTATATTCTAATGTCTTTTTCAATTCAAAAATAAAAAAAAATAAAAATTATTCTTTTTTTGAATTGACTAGTAGTTTTTACCAATTATTATTTGAAACTCCCAGTTAACTTAAAAACTCTCAGTTACATTTTTGCTTCTGAAGAAATTGGGTTGCTCCTCAATATGCTTGGTGACAAATCATTGTTAATATGTTGGCTTTATATACTTCTACATATTTTTATACAAATGAGATTTTTTAACACATTCTTCATCAGAGTAATCGTTTAAAGCAGTATATTGAGCTTAACGCTAGATTTGATCTTGACCAAATTAATCAAATTTCTATTTAAACTAAAACAAAATAAAGCTATTAAAACAACTAAATGAACTATGATAGTTAAACTTAATGAGACACGTACCATATAACAAAAAACTGTGAAATAGAATATTTATAAAAATATACTTGCTTTTTTGTAAATATATACTGTTTTATTAATATTTATAAAGATATAGTTGCTTTTTTTATGAATATAATAATTCAATAATTGTATATATTACCAAAATCATAACTGCATTATAACAATACAGCATCTTTTAAAATATAATCCAAATAATATACAATATACTATAAAATAATTATTTAAATAACAATGTTACTATTATTTTGCATAAGATGTTATGCTATATTAATAATATTTTAATATAAATAAATTAAATACATTAGGTTTAACTTAATTAATAATATAACATCTTAATGGTTGCAATAAAGATGTTATATCAATATTTATTTATAATATATCATCATGATGCATGTAATTTAAATATATTCGGACCCTATTATATGCTATATTACAACTATAAGATAATAAATTGATCATATTATACAAAAATATAACAATAATACTATGATATTATAATACACAATGTTTTGGTTTGTTAAACAGTTATATAACTGACAAAAACGTGATGACCTACAAATCTATATATATGTGTGTTTATATATATGCGTATATATATATATATATATATATATATATATATATATATTTATATATATATATACGCATATATATAAATATATATATATATATATATATATATATATATATATATATATATATATATATATATATATATATATATATATATATGTATATATATATATATATATATATATATATATATATATATATATAAACACACATACACAATCAAACATACATAGATATTTATACAAACATATACATACATACACACACATAGACACACACCAAACACACATACACACAGTACATGAATGTATGTATGTCCAGTGCGTGCATACACACATATATGTATATGTGTATATGCACACGCCTATTTATGCATATGTGTGTATGGTACACATACATACATACATACATACACACATACATACATACATACATACATACATACACACATACATACATACATACATACATACATACATACATACATACATACATACATACATACATACATACATACATACATACATACAAACATATATACACACACAAACACATACACACATATACGCAAAACACATACATTCATACATATACATACACACATGTATACATATACAAGCATACACACAATACATATACACGATCACACACACATATATATAAATATGTAAATAAATATACATGAATAAGTAAACACTTTATACGCAACAAATATTAAGATGTTATTAAGTTATAAAAATATTATGATGCATTTGTATTTCAAATATAAATGGCATTTATATTTGAAATATAAATATACATGAATTGTATATATTATAATAAAATTCTATATCAATCTGACAATATATGAATCATAATAATATTACACTATTTCTAATATTTAGTTATTTTAACTTTACGCCAAAGTTAAGGCAGCTAATAGCTAACGTAACTTTTCTTGCTTAAATTGAGCTGAGCAAGTTTATAAAAAGTTTGGTGAATACCGATTTTTTAGCACAGAAGTTACGAAAAAACTTACGTAAGTTTTGTTTAACGC
The DNA here is from genome assembly GCF_022113875.1 of Hydra vulgaris. Lineage (NCBI taxonomy): Eukaryota > Metazoa > Cnidaria > Hydrozoa > Anthoathecata > Hydridae > Hydra > Hydra vulgaris. Next base: position 59,644,069 of record NC_061160.1, read on the forward strand.
AACTACGCAAGTTTCGTGAATACGGATTTCACTGTTTTGAACTTACGCCAAACTTACGCAAAAAAAAAGTTTGCTGAATACGCTTCCAGGTTTTCCTAAATAAAAATGTTAAACAGTTAATGATATTAAACTTTCAAAGTTATAAAAATACTTCAAAGGTGAAAAGGCTTATTCTACCTGTAATAAAATGAGCACTGCAAATTCGAGTGTGGAGGATATCAGGATAGTTACCAACTCTGTTTATGGCATTTATTCATTTTTGTCTACGTTCTTTTGATAAAATCTTACCATCATCGCCTTAATTGCAAGCTACTTTTGGTAAACGAAAAAAAAAATTTTCCCTTTTCACGATTTGAACGATTTGAACATACAGCACAAAAGTTGACCATATTATAATTTTATTATTACAATATTTGGATATTTATATATTAAACTTTAATTTAAAATAAAAAAATGATAATAACTAAATAAATCAGATCAGGATTTATATTTTCTTATTCTGGTTATACATTAAATTTTATAAAATATTATATTATTTTGAAAAAACTATGAATATTATAAATAATATATTAGTTCAGCTAACTTAGTTGTCCTCCATAATGGCAGATTTGAAATCAAAACAACTCTTAATTATTTCGTGACGTCGAGCTAGGAACGGTGAATTTCTGTTCGCATTATTGTTTTTGGACATTTTGATAAACCACGGCTGTTTCACGAAATGTAAAATTGGGCATTACGTCACGAGTTTAGCAAAAACAATTTCCGCATATTATGCGGAAATCGAGTTTAGCAAAAACAATTTCCGCATATTATGCGGAAATCGTTTTTCCTAAACTCGTGACGTAATGCCCAATTTTACATTTCGTGAAACAGCCGTGGTTTATCAAAATGTCCAAAAACAATAATGTATTTGTGTATTATACAAATTTCGGTATATAAAGTATAAAAATTCAATAACTTTAAAGTAATGTTTTTTTTTCTATTAACGCTTTTATGTTCTAATAATAAAAAAATGAAACATCTATCTTTCCTTGTTAAATTAATATTCTGATTAAACGGAATAAAAATAAATGTTGTAAAAATATTGCTAATGATTTGGGATCACTTTTCTGTTTTTTGCGTATTTTAAGGAAAACCTGTCTTGGGCCAATCAAGATTAGATATTTTAAGCTACATGCTTTATGGTTGAAATTTTACATACTTATAAACGAATGTCAATTTTTTCAGATTTTTGGTGAACATGGATGAAAAAAAAAATTTAAGTTGGATTTTTTAGCTTTTATATTTTTGTTACTACTTGTTTTATATGATAAACGTTATATTTTTGCCAAGTTAACCAAATTATTGAAAAAACAACCCTTTATGCACATGAAAATCAAAAAAATTACTTTCTGTACTTCTAACTAAAACGTTTTCAACCTTGACAAAGTTTGTTGCTTTTAGCAACAAAATTTGTAGCTACATGCGAAAAATTTTTGTTTACATTTTAAAGCAATGACGTAACTTTAAATGCGTTACTTCCCAATTCTCTATTAAATAAAAATTATTAAAACAGCATTTTTACCGAGACAATTTTTTGTGTATAAATAAAACAAACTTTGGAAAACTCCGGAAGATGCATGAAGCGCCAACATTTAACATAAAAAGTCAGTAAGATTATGAAGAGTATTTTCCATATAGAATGGAATCAAAACTAGTATCAATTGCATACAAAGATCGTTTACTACTTTAGAACATATATGAATATATTAACTGAAAAAAAAATATTTATGTCAATCCACCAAAACGATATTTATCAAATTATTTAAATTGCCTATATTGTTATGTATATTTGTAAAAAATGTGTTTTTTTTCCACATAAAAATGTTAACATTGTAATATTGATCTAAGTGTTAGGAAATTATTCTACGACCGAAAGCAAAAGTGTTACAGAAACTTGGTTTAAAGCAGATTCAGATGTAAATATGATAAGTTATAATATTTTTAGAAGTGATAGAAAGACTCATGGAGGAGGTGTTTGTATTTATGTAAAACAATGTATTAATCAGTTTGAAACAAATAATTTACAGTTAAACAGTAATTTTATAGAACAAATATGGACTTGTATATGTTTTAAAAATAACAAAATGCTAATGGATGCATTTATAGACCACCATATTTATCTCATGAGTATAATAACTATGTTTTGCTATCTATTGATGCTGCTAAAATGAGTATTTATCAAAAAGAATACAGCGATCTTATTATTACAGGTGACTTCAACTAAAATACAATAAATTGGTCTGATAATAATTGTCCTTTTTCAGCAACTGATAATGAATCTCAAACTAATAAATTTATTGAATGTCTTAAAGATTGTTTTCTGTTTCAATGTGTATGTGAGCCAACATTCCAAATAGCAAACTATAAATCAACTAATATTCTAGACCTTATTATCACAAACGATAAAAACAAAAATGTTTTCATAACTCACTCAGCTCCTTTAGGGAATGTCAAACAGGGTCATCATTTGTTAAAGTGTTGTTATCTAATGAATGATTATAAGTTTTCAACCGAACATAAGAAATCCATTAGATTATATCAAAAAAGAAGTTATGAACTATTTTCTTGCAATTTCAATAATGTAGATTGGGAAAATGGATTTAAAAGAAAATCTATAAATGAAATGTATGATTTATTTTTGTATCATTACAATTATGCAACTAATCTGTTTATCCCAAGAATTAATTATCAAAATAGAAGAAACAGAAACAAATGGATTACTCCTGAATTGAAACATAAAATAAGAACCAAAAACAATATATGGCTTGCTAATAAACGTAATGGCTGGAATGAGGAATCAACAAAAATTAAGTATAATAAGCTAAAAATTAGAATAAAGAATGATATTAAGAACAATATAAAACAATTTGAAAGTGCTTTAGCTAGCAAGTTTAAATCAAACCCTAAATTGCTTTATAAATATATCTATGAGAAGAAATCAGTGAAAACTCATATTCGAGCTCCGGAAATTGATAATGGGGAAATCATAAATGATCAATTCGCCATAGCTACCTAAGTAAATAAATATTTTCATTCTGTGTATGTTAATGATAATTGTACAAATATTATTAAGTTTCATAATATACCTTCAAATTTATTATTAAACACAGTTTTAATAACACAAAATGATGTTCAAACTAGACTTCAAGCACTTGATAAATCAAAATCAGTCGGTTTTGATTTTGTTCATCCATATGTTTTAAAAGAATGCAGCTCGTCAATATCATACATTATATTTAATTTTCAAAAAATCGATGGAAACAGGTACCCTACCAGATATGTGGAAGAAGGCAAATGTAATGCCACTTTTTAAAAAAGGAAGCAAATTAAAAGCATCTAACTACAGACCAGTCTCGTTAAATTCAATACCATGTAAAGTGTTAGAAAGAATAATAGCTGATTGTATCATGCAACATCTCATAAAAAATAATTTACTTTCAAAAAAACAACATGGTTTTATGAAAAGCAAGAGCTGTACAACAAACCTATTAGAATACCTAGATATTTTAACAGATGCGTTCCACAATAGAACACCGGTAGATGTATTGTTCACAGATTTTAAAAAAGCTTTTGATAGCGTTTCACATAAAAAGTTATTATCCAAGTTATTGACTTATGGTATTTCTGGTAAACTTTTCTTACGTGGATCGTCTGTTTTTTAGCTAACAGAAAACAAAGAGTGGTTTTAGGTAAAAGTGTGACAGATTGGGTTGATGTACTTAGTGGTGTACCACAAGGGTCTGTTCTAGGTTCTCTCCTTTTTTTGGTATTTATAAATGATTTACCAGAAAATTTTATTAATGAATGTCGTTTATATGCTGATGATAATAAGATAATTGCACCTATTTCTTCTCAAAATGATTCACCATTGTTTCAAAATGATATAAATAAACTTGACGAATGGTCAACAAAATGGAAATTAGGATTAAATTTTGAAAAATGTAAAATTATGCACTTTGGTTCAAATAATAACGAATATTCATATTTTATGAACAATAACAATACATTTATGGAAATTGAAAAGTCAAAATTAGAAAAAGACATTGGTGTTTATATATCAAGTAATTTAAAATAGGCCAAACAAGTAAATATGCAGCTAGTAAAGCAAATAGTATACTCTCACTACTAAATAATACATTCAAGTACAAGGATAAAGATCTAATAAAAACACTGTATTGTACATATGTTAGACCAAATTTAGAGTTTTCAATTCAAGCATGGAGTCCATATTATACAAAAGATATTAATGAACTAGAAAAAGTCCAACGAAGAGCTACGATAATGATACCGGAGCTAAGACATCTTGAGTACAAAAAAAGATTGGAAATTTTGGGTTTGACTACTTTGGAGACTAGAAGGCTAAGGTGCGATATAATCCAGCAATTCAAAATATTTAAAGGTATTGAAATCATTGATATTAAACAAAATCAAACAATGAACTCTATTTGCTCATCAGGTCCTGCAGCTAACATTAGGGGAGCAAAACATCGAATGAAACCTGAATTGGTCAGAAATTGTTTGAATAGGCAATATTTTTTCAGCAATAGAGTTGTCGATGGATGGAATAGTCTACCAGCCGAAGTTGTTCAATCTACTACAGTTAAAAGCTTCAAATTAAACTTGCAATCGGTCGACTTAGAAGCAATAACAAACAAGATAAAAACCAAGAAAGCTTACTATTAACGTTTTTTATTATTTAGTGACTGAACTAACTTGTTCAATAATTAATTTATACCGGCTGTCACGGATATTGCCTGGCGCTTTATCACAACAGCATTAATTAATTAAAAAAAAAACAATAATATAAAAATAACTCAAAACTCTTTTTTTTTGTTCTAAATCTTTTAATAAAAGAAAAAAATTTTGCGATTTTTTTATTTCGTTTATTGTAGTGCCTGTATTAGTTTGCATTCGGTATAAATAATGTTAATATGATTTATAATTGGTCTAACTATGTTTATATTACATATTAGTCAACAAAAATATAATTTTTCTGATTATTTTTGCTAAAAAGTACTATTAAAATATCAAAATTCTGCCAAGTTTGTCATTTTGCGCGTTTATTTAAAAATCAGAGCAGCCTTGGATTTTTATATTAAATAATAAAATAGAAAACATTTAGTCAGTGTTCATATTCTTTTTAACAGAACGTATTTATCTTTAATATTTCAAAAATTATGAAAGTTTTAGTAACACCCCCTAAGTAATTATTTTCAAAAAACAAATTATTTTCAAAAAATAAGAAGCCGTATGTTCACTCTGAAACAGCCGTGAAACCAGGAGTTAACTTTCTCACAATGCAAATTAGATCACTGAATGCTTGTTGTGTAATATTATGTTGAAAATACCAAAAAGCTAAATCACCTTCCAGTTCATCTACTACATTATGTTCTTCGCTTATATCTGAACCACTATCAGATGAAATTTCAAATTCACAATTTTCATTCGCAGTGGCTACGGGTACGTCTAGACGTATTCCTAACAAAATAAGTTAAAGATACGTCCAAACTTTCGGACGCGGTAGGAAGGTTTAGACGAGGTAAGACGGTGACGTCACTTAAAAAAATAAGTTAAAGATACGTCTAAACTTCGGACGCGGTAATAAGATTTAGACGTATTCCTAAAAAAATAAGTTAAGGTGAGTTTCCACTCATCCGTTTTTTTCACGGGAACGGGAAAAATAATCACGTGGGCATGCGTAGTATAAGTTTTAATATGTCTGAAGGAAAACTACGCATGCTCACGTGATTATTTTTCCCGTTCCCGTGAAAAAACGTGAGTGGAAACTCACCTTTGAAGATACGTCCAAAATTTCGGAAGCAGTATGAAGGTTTAGACGTATTCCTTACTTTAGACATGTCTTTATATCAACAAATTTTATTATAAAGTATTATTACTATCAAAAATTGTTATAAGTAAATGAGTATAAATGGAATAAATTATATAAATATAAATTTTATATAATTCGGGTCTGGATTTCACAAAAAACACGAAACCTGGATTTTCTAAAGGTGAGTTTCCACTCATCCGTTTTTTCACCGGAACGGGAAAGGGAAGGTAAAAATAACCACGTGAGCATGCGTATTAAAAGTTTAAATTTGTCCGAAGTAAAACTGCGCATGCTCAAGTGATTTTTTTTCCTTTTCCTATCCTGTTCCCGTAGCAAAAACGGATGAGTGGAAACTCACCTTAACTGGAAAAAAGTTTTGACTAAAAAAGTTTCAGACGCGGTAGGAAAGTTTATATATGTATTCCTAACAAAAAAGTTAAAACTTTAAAACGATACGTCCAAACAAATGTACAGAAAAAATTAGACGAATTCCTACTAAATAAAGATCAAGGTACGTCAAAACTTAAAGACGTATAATTTAATTACTAAGAAAAAAAAAATTGAAATAGGTCCAAACTTTTTGACCTGAATTTTATCAAGGAACCGTTGCGTAGTAGGCAGTCGTAGCGTAGTGGTCAAGTATTCGAACTCTGACCACAAAGTCTTGGGTTTGCTTCCCGGGTTGGCACGAAAACATTTTCTGTAAGATTTGAAACAGATAGCCAATCTATTAAATGCTATTTTCCATGGGTTGGTGATCTGTGAAAAGACCATTAGGACTTAAGAATATTAATAGTAATAACAATAATAATAATTCTAATATTAAAAAACCTTAAGCCAATTTAATAAGAATTAAGAAAAACATTTGGCAATGGATGGATAAATACTGTATCCATACTACCTTTAATAAATAGACAGTAATAAAAATATTAAATCAATATTTCAAATTATATTTAACCATTTAAATAAGACTTTCTTTAGCAAAACTGCCCGTTGGCTTAGCTGTAAGCCATAAAACAGATAACTTTTTTTATATTTCTGTAACGGTCACGGGTACAAAGCGGGAATAAAGTGCGGAAATAAGGATATGGTTGGAAGCTTCAGTACATACATCAAATGATTGAGGAAAAACATGCAACGGAGTGCTGCTACATCGACTAAGTAACAATAACTCCTGAAAATAATATTTTTGTTATTTCTTTATTAACTTTATTTATTATAGAAAATTAGTTATAACAAAAAATAGATTTATCAGGAGTTGAAATAATACTTTACTTTGTCATACAAAACATAAAGTAATAGTTTAAAATAGTTGTATTAATGTCCAATTGTCTGTAAAAATTGGAAAAATATTTTATATTTATTTATAAAAAAACTAAGTATGGTCAGCACATGTAAACTATACCGCAGATATATTTTATCACTTTTTATAAAATAGATCGACTGCTAAGTTTTGCTACTATTAAGAGTAAAGCTTGTTTAAAAAAACACAGTTTAGCGTAGCAATAAAAGATTCAACGAACCCAGCTCCCTGAAGTTTATCATAATAATTTTTAAGCATGCATCAACTTAGCAAGACCTCAACACGACTTTAGCACGTTCCTGAAGTCTGAAGTCCTTCATCTAACATCCTCTGCTTATTATATTCAAAATTTGCCCTTAAGGCATCTTCCCAATACCTGAACCCGGCCGCCAACAATCTTGCTACGTCACTGACCATTGCTTCAAAGGCCGATATATTTTGAATAAAAATTATAAATAATAAAACCTTGTTGAGATAAAATAACTACATTGAATAAGTATTAATTATTTCATAGATATTTCATAAATTGTAATGATAAATATACATAAGTTTTAAAAACTTTTTCCAATATTACAGTGAACATTAATAAAAAAAGAATCTTGAGAAATGAAGTTTATTGTTAAATTTAACAATAGCCTACTTTAACTACCGATAAATTTTAAGTTTCCACATTTAACAGACAAGTACCACAGTACCAATTTTTAGTTACCTTACCACAATTTCTTCTACTAATTAACACAATTAGTCTACTAATTGACAAAATTAGTCTAATTTCTACTAATTGACACATTTTCTAATTGACACTCATTGACACAAATTCTACTAATTGACACAATTAGCCACCTTGACACAATTAAAGTGGTATCACTCAAGACAACTGCTACACTCAATTGATTCTGTGGGAGCATTGAGTAGTCAAATTGGGCAATTCCACATTTTCATTTTTTTGCGTCTTCAAAAAGAAGCTCTTAAAATCTTCCATGCTTGTGTTGTAAGAAATGGCTTAAGAATTTCTAAAACTACTATTTCATTCATTAGAGCTGATGGAAGATCTTTAGCTTCTAAGTTCAGGTCTGCAATATCAGCAGGTGTAATAACCGTAACATCTTTAGGTCTTCCACCTTTCAGCAAACGCCGCAGCAAAACTAAAAATAAAGAAAGAATTATGATTTAAACTCATCATCTCTTGTAAAAAAAAAACGTTTGTTCGAGTGTTTTTAAACGGTGATCTCATTTTACGAGGTGACTAGTGAAGTATCGAATTCCAATTCAATTATAGGTATTTCTTAAATTAGTTTTGAAACACATATAGGTCAAACTTTGCAAAACTATTGACTTCCTCTACCATGACTTACCCTAACCTGTGACTTCTCTTGGAGGTTTACTTGCAAAATTGTAAAAAAAATAAAGTGTCTTAAATTATTCATCAAATTGATTTATTAAACCAAAGCCTATTTTAAATTTCTGATTGTTGATATGTAAATAATAACGTATACTTACGATGAACTTTTTCTTTAACGGTCTTCTGTTCAAAAGGCAAACAGATCTTCGAAACTTTACGCAGTCCAACAGCATTTTTTTTCCCTTTTGACTTAGGACGCCCTCGTGATATAAACTTTGATGGAAAATGAATTTAAGATAAATCAAGTTGGGACTCAGGTATTTTTGAAGTTTCACATAATAGATTTTTTGATTTACTTAAACAGTCCATCTGATTGAGACTTATGATTTCTTTAATCTGTTTTTCAGTTTCCTTTCTGACTTCTAAAAATTAATGATCATCAACAATTGATTCTATTGTAAGTTTTTATTTTATATAACAACCCTCAAAAAGAAAATACAATATTGCCGGTTGTGCCAGTTAACAAGAGGTACGTCTGATGGTTTGTTATTTATAAAAGGTGGAGAAATACTAGTATTTAAAATGCATTTATCAATAAACCACAATTTGGTTTAAGACCATGAAATGAAACAACAGATGCATTATTTATTTTAAGCGGTAGTGGTGTAGTGGTAGAGCGCTCGCCTCATATGCGAGAAGTTCCAAGTTCAAACTCCACCACGTCCCTGGTAGTACCGCACTCAACTTGTTTCTTCGCGCAGCAGCCTTGTTCATCAAAAAAAAAAAGTCCAGTTCAATAGAGATTTTTTGGAAAAGTAAAAAGATCAATGAATGCAGAATGTAAAATTAATCCACGTAATAGTAAAAAGATCAATAGATGTACCCCACATGTGCTCAGACTGAATGAGATGAACGAGTAATGATTGTATTATGTATTGATTTTGTCATATTTCTGTTTTGTTTTTATTAAATCAGATTTTATTTATTTACAATGTTGGAAAACTACATATACATATTACATGTTACATAGACAAAATTACAATAAATAAATATTGTCAAACCTATAATCCCTTCACAAGAAACTGTAAAGTTTTGTACTGTATTGCTTTCAACTTCACCACTGCAACCTGGTCTTTCAAACTATAATTGGAAATAAAAAAATTTAACTTCATAACTTAAATAATTTCAAAAAGGAAAATAAACAAAGGTATACTATAGAGTTTTGAACTGTATTGCTTTCAACTTCACCACTGCAACCTGGTCTTTCAAACTATAATTGGAAATAAAACAACTTACCTTCATAAAATAAATAATTTTAATCTGGAAAACGAACAAAGGTATACTATAGAGTTTTGAACTGTATTGCTTTCAATTTCACCACTGCAACCTGGTCTTTCAAACTTTTATTGGAAATAAAACAATTTAACTTCTTAAAATAAATAATTTTATTAAATAAGTCAAACAAATCACAGCTTACTTCAGAGTTTGGATCAAAATTGCTTTTGTCATTTTCTTCAACATTAACAACTTCAACAACTTCCTCACTTGAATCTGTCATTTCAAACTATAGTTGGAAGACAAACAATTATGAATACTGAAATACTTATAAACAATTTATAGCAGCCAAATTGGCAAAATGTCAATAAACTATAAAAATTAAAATCTTACTTTTCTTTCATGCAGTTCAGACCGAAATATATTATCTTCCATTTCCAACTTGGAACATCCGTTTTGTATATTAAAATCAACAAAATGGTGTTGAATTGAAGTTACCATAGCTTCATTATTATAACCCCAAATACTTGCTAAATTTTGTAAGACCCTCATTCTACATTCAAACTGTGATGATCCACCTTCTGCTGCTAAATCAGATAAATGCTGTACAAGTCGATTAGCACGACGGTACTTTTCTATGTGGGTCAAGGGTTTATCCTTTAGCTTAGCAAATTTTATATGGCTATCATGTTGCTCCTTTGTTAGAAAAACGCGATGATTTTTCTGCACTGTTTCCTTAAACCATCTTGGAGCAATGCAATTTTTAGAGAACATTTGTAATTTTTTTACTCTTCTAGCTGCAAACATGTGTTTGCATGGCAAACCCATCGACTTTGTAAATAAACGATCGCAGGTGTTCTCAGATCGTGTTTCACTTTTTCCAGAAGTTTGTATAATTTCATTTGCCAATCTATGCTGTCCCAATCTATGCTGACAGATTCATCAAGCTGAGATTTAACAAAAGAAAAAGCAAACGGCGTTAGTATATCTTTATAATCTTGTTCATATTGAAAACTTGCAACTGCACTAACAAGAACTCGTTCTGTACTAGTTATATATTTATGGTCTCTTTCTTGTCGCATGCAGGCTATAACAGAAAGCAAATCTTTGAAAAATATAGGTAAAGGACTAAACAAAGAAACAACAGCTTTAATTCTTCGATTGATAGATTCAAGACGATTAGTAGTGCATTCTCCAAAAGTAATATTTTGTTGCTGCCAACAACGCACCCACTCGAACCTACAAGCATGCCAATTAACTTCAACATATTTAACAATAGGTGGTGGCATAACTTTGTGAAAATTCATCACGCAACTTCTCAAACTCTTTCTCAGTAGTTGCATATGTCATTTTTTAGAGAGCTTTTAAAGCAACCAGTCTTTGAGCTTCAGATATATTCAATTTTGATGTTGTTATTTCTCTGCTCATACAATGCAAAACATGAAATATACACAACAATAAATTAATTTGTGGAAATGCATGCGTAATGCATTCACGCTCTGTCTTATCTTTGTCAGTAAAAACAGATGATATCTTACTCCAGTTTATATTTATTTCCTTGAATATTTCAAACATAGCTGAAAGTGAAACACAGTCTTCTGATGCAGTTAAAAATATAGCTGCAGTTTTGCTTTCGCCATTTGGTCCGACTACAAGAAGAAGGTATAAGGGCATTCTCAAATTAGTAAGTTTATAAGTTGCATCAACCGAAAGTAACTCTGGATATAAACCAAAAAATCGCTTCATTTCATAGTCTTGAAAAAATATTCCAGTTACAATACCATTTTCATCTGTTCTTAGTTCAAGATCTGGTCCTAATAGCAAAGAAGTTATATATTCAACAGATTTGTGTTTGACAAAGAGAAACAGGACAGGAGAGGCTCTGTGGCAATAGGGAATGCAAATTTATTAGGAGAACAAACTCTGGTACATAATCCCCAAATAAATATGGATATGAACATACTCTTCTGAAAGTTTCTTTGACAAGAGCAAGCTATTGCCTTTATATATTTGCATATCAAGCTATTGGAATTTCCTGAATTTGAATAAATAGTTCTATAAGTTTATTAATTTATTACTGTGCTGGGTCTGGATTCACAAAACATAGGCCTAGCATCATGTAGCCTTATCCTAGCAACATTGCCATGCTATATTTGTCTATGTTTATAAATCTGATACTAAAGTATAATGATTTATTAACAATATAATGTATAAAGTATATAGTACTAAATATAAAATAAATATAAAGTATTTGTTTATGCAACACAATGATCGCAACAAGTGACCAACGGAGCCTTCCAGTTTCGTAGACCTGAGAGATGTGAAAATAAAAACAGTTAGAAGATGGTGTCATTAAATAAAAAATAAAAATCATAAGAAAATACAAAATGAGTTTTGTGAAGGTAAAGAACGAAGTAAATGTTCGGAGGGCAAGGAGAGAACAACTAAAAGTCTAATCACTCTGTATGTAGATCATATGTAACAAAGAACAAATATTTGATATACTGATTTTGAAGACTGTTGATGTCTACAGGTGTGATGGTGTAGTGCATTAGTACGCACCGTTTGTCGTCTAGTATGGTCTCGTTATGTTTTCGTTCACTTTCAAATCGGGTGAGTAGAAAGCTAAACACACTCACTTCTTGCGCTTATAAGCTGGCACATCAGAGCCAGACGTAAGACTTACAGAATGGATTTCAATTGATCGAATGCACACATTAGTCACCGTAGGTCACAAGCCATCACTCTTAGCCAAAAGAGCTACTGCCCCGTGCTGGTGTGGAATGATGTGCTATGAAGTGAGATTTCAGATCCGAGCACATAGTCAGCGAGCGCTGATCCGACGTGCATTGTGGAACTTCCGACTGAACGTGTGCGTGAGTGTCAGCGTAGTCATTAGGTTATTGAGCGCCGTAACCACATCCAGCGGAATAGCTTAATGTCCGTTTTGTCGTTGTGGTGTACATTAGAAAAAGTCGGGGCTCACCAGCCACAAAGAATCAATTTTTTTGCATATGCGACACAATGATTGCAAAAAGTGATCAACGGAGCCGTCCAGTTACGTAGACCTTGGAGATGTGAAAATAAAAACAGATTGAAGATGATGTCATTTAGGTAAAAAAACATAAATTAATGTAAAGATTATTTAGTAGGAGGAATAAAAGTTAGCAACTCAAGAAAAGAGGAATAAAAACTCACAGTCTAGTCATCTTTTAGCAAATGATAAAACATTGATCTATGGGTAAACAAGTCAATAAAAATCCGCTGGTTTATAATGGTTTTCATAACTAAAATAATCGCACCATGCAAGTGTCTAATAAATGTGGTACTATATATGTACTAAACTCTAGATAAAAAATTGAGAACTGATAATCACCTGTGTAACATAAAAGTATATAAATGTCAATAATGTAACAAATTCATAATAAAAACCTCACAAAGCGCAAAAGTACATGGGTCTAAGAGGTAAAAAAATGTTGGTGCCATAATAACCAATTAGAATTAAGAAGTGGATAAATGGTGATCCCCCTCCTCAGGAATGCACTGCGATCACCAATGACGTTTCGGAGAGCCCGAGACCTGCACTAACGCCACTCGTCAAGGGCGTGTCCTTGCAACAGATCTCACCGCCTGCACTCTACGTCATGCTAGTCAATATTGCAAGAAAATAGGACTACACTACAAAAGCCAAAAAACCAATCCCTATCCCAGTCTTTGAAAACAGCTCCAACATTCTTAGAGATCTCGTGAGGTTAGTGAGAAATGCGCGTGGTGTGACCATAAACAGATATGTAAACACATATAAATATAAGGTACCCTTACATTAGAAGATACAAACTTGTACACATGTACGTATGCGCGTGTGTAAATAAACAATTATAATGTGTAGAAATAACAAAAGGCGAATAGAAAATAGTAATTTATAATTAATAGTAACTTACCGTTTCTTTTATGGCTGAAATATGTATTATAAATTTAATAAGTAAATACCACTCATAAGCATTGATAATAAGTTAAGATGTTTTGTGGTTAGTACGAAAGTAGTTAAACGAAAGTATGATAAAAAATATGTAACTCTAAATAGTATGTTCTCATATAATTCTTGCCTGGTAAGTAGAGACAATAGCTATCACACGAAACAGACTCAGAGTAATTAAATAACGATTAGCCAGAGATAAAAAAATATACGAACATCAAATCAGTAGGCAGAAAATAATGAGGAAATAAAAAGATAAGACAATATTTGCGATTTTAAACTAATAGCTTATAACCACTAAAAAATGTAACGTTAAAAAACAATATTGTTGACAAAACGACCAAAGGAACGTTAGTGAAGACATTAAAGTGCAAACCACAACAAATTAACTTAGCGACGTAAAATCAAAAAAATTAGATATATACAAAAAAACCTAACAAAATCGTGATTAGTCTAAACTTATCTAATGAAATTTTTCAGTATATTCCAACCGAGAATACATTTGTTATAAAAAATACGCTAATACGTACTTTTGTGTAAAATTTTCGCACTGTTATACTTCTCACAATATACAGCCTTATTCACACATAACACAAATCTGAATAAATATACAAGGATGAAGTAAAATAAGATTATGAACAAAAGTATATAATAAAGAACAAATATTTGATATACTGGTTTTAGAGGCCGTTGATGTCTACAGGTGTGATGGTGTAGTGCATTAATACGTACCGTTTGGTCTTCTAGTATGGTCTCGTTATGTCTTTGTTCACTTTCAAATCGGGTGAATAGAAAGCTAAACACACTCACTCCTTGCGCTTATGGGCTAGCACATCAGAGCCAGACGTGAGACCTACAGAATGGATTTCAATTGATCGAATGCACACATTAGTCACTGTAGGCCACAAGCCATCACTCTTAGCCAAAAGAGCTAATGCCCCGTGCTGGTGTGGAATGATGTGCTATGGAGTGAGATTTTAGATTCGAGCACATAGTCAACGAGCGCTGATGAGATGTGCATTGTGGAGCTTCTGACTAAACGTGTGTGTGAGTGTCCGCGTAGTCATTATGTTATTGATCGCCCTAACCACATCCAGCGGAATAGCCTAATGTCCGTTTTGTCGTTGTGGCGTACATTGGAAAAAGTTGGGGCGCACCAGCCACAAAGAATAAATTATTTGTTTTTGCGACACAATGATCGCAACAAGTGACCAACGGAGCCGTCCAGTTTCGTAGACCTGAGAGCAGTGAAAATAAAAACAGTTAGAAGATGGTGTCATTGAATAAAAAATAAAAATCATAAGAAAATACAAAATGAGTGATAAGACTTTTGTGAAGGTAAAGAACGAAGTAAATGTTCGCACGGCAAGAAGAGAACAACTAACACTCTAATCACTCTGTATGTAGATCATATGTAACAAAAAACAAATATTTGATATACTGATTTTGAAAACTGTTGATGTCTACAGGTGTGATGGTGTAGTGCATTAGTACATACCGTTTGTCCTCTAGTATGGTCTCGTTATGTTTCCAAATTTTTAATGTTTTTACAATGAAAAGTTAAGTAAAGAAAGTATTAAGTTTCATCTATATATAGTCAGTATATAGTACTAAATATATAAGGAAGTAAAAATATAAATATATATATTGTATATTTACTATATATATATATATTTTTTAATTTTTTAATATACTTATGTACTAAAGTGTAATGATTTAACTATGTTAAAATTCATTTAAAAATAAAAAAAAAGTAAAATTAAGTTTAATTATAAATTTTTAGTTTGATATGCATTTTATTTTAAGTATAGTATATATATATTTTAGTTTGATATACATATATATATATATATATATATATATATATATATATATATATATATATATATATATATATATATATATATATATATATATATATATATATATATATATATATATATATATATATATTAGTTGATATGCATTTAATTTTAAGTATAAAGTAAAAGTGAGTTTAAATATAAATTTTTAGTTTGATATGCATTTTATTTTAAGTATACTGTTTCATTGAAGCAGTATACTCCCATATTATTGAATTTGACATTATTTCTTGAGTAGAGGTAAAAATAGTCAAAACCTGAAACAAAAGAAAATAATTACTCAATACTTAATAAATTATTACACAAACTCTCAATAACATAATGATTAAGAGTACAAAATTATTTTGTAATGCCACAAAAAAACAAAATTACTGTTACTTAAATAATGCTGATTATAATTTTTTTACTAACTGATGACTAGTGATCATTATTCATCAATAAAATAATAAATAGTGATCAATAAATTTCATTTCATAAAAATATACTAAATTAAAACCATATTTCAACATTAGGAATACTAAACTAACGTCATGTCGTAGTGTAGAATGTCAAAGTGGAACTAGAAAAATTTTAAAAAATAATTTAATTAAAAGTTGCTTAAACATGCAAAAAAAATCATAATAAAAGCTAATAAAATATATAAATTTATATAAAAAATTATATAAAAAATTTTTATATAAAAAAAATAAATCAAAACTTTTTTTAGTTAAAAACATTATAAGTTTAATTTATTCTAATTTATGATATTATTTAACTTGCTTCATAAGCTTATCTTATATTAAGAGCAAAACGTTGTTGAAGATAAAAGATGGAAAATCACTTTTGGCACTCACTGCTCTGTTCTTTTAGAAGTATTAAGAAGAGTATTAAGAAAATACTTTGAATATCCAATGTAACACTATTCTTACACACTATAACAATGATAAAAGACTATAACAATAACACTGCAATAGTTCTGCACTATAACACAGCTTAAATACAAAATGCATTTATAGAATGTTCTTCTAAACAGTCCATCAAAATATGTACAGAGATTAATTATAATTTTAATAACAAAAAAAAATTTATATATATTATAATAGTATTACATTATATATTATTATTATAATATTATTATATATATAATATTATTATATTTATATATAATTATAGTTTATATATAAATATATTTTTATATATATATATATACATTTATATGTATGTAATTATACACATTTATAACAAAAAAAGAGAATATATGTACTTCTCAACTTCCCCAAAAAACTTATTTTTTAACTTATTAATTTTTAAACGTACATTTAAAGCATCACTTATAAAGAAACAGCAGTGCTGTCAAAATGAAACCAATATTAGTTTCCTTGTTGCATATAACTTGTTTAAAAAAAAAATTATTTATACTAACCATTACATTCTTAAAAGACTGCAAATAGTGATTTTAAATCTGTGGTACCTTTCTGTTTTGCAGCTAAGTTATGAAGATCTTTTAGAGTAACTTTTTTACCTAAAAGAAAAAGTAACATTATAATAGGCATGCTATCGGAAAAATCTGTCCACCTTTTGCGGTGTGGTAAAGCTAGTTAACGGTCGTTTTTTGAAATTATTTTTTTTGTGTGTGCTAGTGTTTGTATAATAGAACATTTTGGCAGAAAAAAATAATTAAAAATAATAATAAGTTTCAAAATGTCAACTGAGCAAACTAAACAAAGATTTTTGATTGTGGACAAACACTTTAAAAATCCAACTTTATCGAATAGAAAGTTGGCGAAATCATTAAAAATATCAAGAAGAATTGTAGATACTGTTTTTAAACGGTTTACAGAACAGAAAACTATTCAGAGAAAACAAGGTTGAAAAAAGCGCACAGCAAATCCTAGAACTCTCGAACTGTTGGAGACTTCATTGGAAGAACATCCTGATTGGTCTCATAGATTTTGAGCGAAAAAACTGAAGGTTTCCATTTTTTTTTTTTATAAATGGCGACAGAGACTTGGATATCAAAGTTTTAAAGTAGTTAAAATGCCAAATCGCAATGATAAACAAAATTCAACTGCAAAGAGTCGAGCTCCAAAGTTGTATTACAACTTGTTAACAAAACATAATAGATGCATTTTGATCGATGGCGAAACTTATGTTAAAATGGATTTTTCTCATATTCCTGGGCAGTGCTACTATGCTTTTAAAATAAGAGGAAATTTGAGTAATAAATACAAGTATGTAATGACTGATAAATTTTCGAAAAAATTGATGATTTGGCTGGCACTTTGCTCTTGCGGCAAAAAATCGCTAATTCATGTTTGTTTGGGCACAATGAAAACTTCGGAATACGCGAAATGTTGTCTTTCTTGTATAAAACGACTAATTAAAGCTCATAGAAGTTCTTTAGTATTCTTTTGGCCTGATTTAGCCACAATAGAATACTCAAAAGATGCTCAAAAGTTTAACGATGATAATGGAAAGATGTTAGTTCCGAAAAAGATGAATCCTCCTAACTGCCCCAAATTACCTCATATTGAAAAATATTGGGCCATTGATGATCATACCTTCTAGTATTTTCAGAGTTTTCAATCATTCAACCAACCAGCAAGTTAATACTTAAAAAAATGTTAATCCTAAAAAAAAATATTTGTTTAAAAATGTTAATCCTTGAAAAAAATGTTAATATGTTTAATCAAGCGCGACAACGAGTATATAAAGTTTTTTTATTCAGCACAAGTATATAAATTTTTTTTTTATTCCATGTGTAGCAGTTTTTAGTATTTAAAAAAATGGTAAAAACTACAAAAAAAATTTCTTTAAGTAAATTAAACAAAGTCAAAAAAATTTTGTTTAAAAAACCAGTTGCTGTAAGTTTATTTTTTTTAGTAAATTTTTTTTAAATAAAAAATAAACTTTTAAAAAAAAATATAACTTTTTTTATAGATAGTTAAACCTTATATTCCTGAAAAGGAATATAAATTACCTCAAGTGTATGTACCTAGAGTGGTAGAAGACAGACCTCTAGAAGAAGTAGATGAAAATATGTATGCAGGCGAACTTGAATATTATGATGATTTACCAGATATAGATGAAGGTAATTTTTTATGTCATTGATTCTTTTTAAATTTTAAAAAATGTAAAATAATTTTGTTTAATGTAAATAAATTTTAAAAAAATTATTTACATTAAAAAAACAAAATTATTTTGTTTAATGTAAATAATTTTTAAAAAAATTATTTACATTAAACAAAATAATTTAAAAAAAATTATTTACATTAAACAAAAGAAAATGCGCATAATGCATGAGTATGAATTTGGGACACCAAGAAGAAGAAATCGATATTTTTGTCGAGGTTGTTGCAGTTTTAGTAATGATGTACATCAACATTGTTGTATCGACAGTGTTTGTGTATACGTGCAAGAACTAAATGAACAATGCGAAGGATGCTGTGTCTGTTTACTTTAGTTTATTTTTTATCAAAAAATTGTACATAAAATTTTATCAAATAAATTTTTTCATTTTTAAAAATGTCTTTTGACGAGTCGGACGCTGATTTGTTATACTTGTATCAAACGCATTTGAATTTAAAAAAAAATTTGCAAGAAACTAATATAAATCGCGCTATAGAAATGGATAAAATTTTTCTAGCTGAAGAAAGTGAATTAGATCACTGTAAAAGAATTTATAATATACGTATTAAAGATATGAAAATAATTCAAAAATATCAAATAGAATTGCAAAAAGTTCTAGAGTTGTTATTTAAATGTCTCCCGAAACGCGTATTTTTTACCGACACGAATTATCATAATTATAAGGATATTATTGAACATTGTCTTGATGTTTTACAAACCATGTATTATTATTTTACATGTGTGGATAAACTGTTTAAAAAAATCAAATATATAAACAGTTTAAAATTGCTAGTGGAACAATTGTCTTATTATTGTTACTGCTGTGTTGAAACTTTATATTTACAAAAAGATTTGTTGGAATGTTATCATATTATAAAAAATGAAAAAGACAATATATTGAACGAAAAAATTTATTAATGTAAAACTTTTTTTTTATATTATACTTTTAACAAAATTTTTAAAATTGTTTTCAATTTGATGAAATAGTTTTACATTTGTAAAATTGTTTGTTTGTTTTTTTATTTCTTCGTTTATAATGCGTCCCAACCTGTAAAATTCTTTTAGTACGTTGCAATAATCTTCACCGTACCGTTTTTCGGCTAACTTTATAAATATTGCATAATCGTCTGGATTAAAAAGTACCAGTCTTTCGTTATCAATAGTTGTTAGTTTCATTGTTTTATTTCTAAAAAAAAAAGTTAAATAAATTCATATTTATTATCACGAGTAGGTTTAAAATAAGGGTCTAAAACATATTCACATTGTTTAATAATCCAATCCAATAAATTTATATAAATTTTAAAAAAACAAGACATGACATTTCTATAACAATCAAACGAATAATCAGTAGCAATAAACATTTCTAGACGATAAAGAGAATCAAAAAGATTATATGTATTAAAAGTAATTGAACATAAGAGATTGGAATATTTAGTAATTTTATGTGTTAAATCTTTATATTCAAAGCATTTGGTAAAATAATCTCTATATTCAAAATAACTGGTATGATTTAAAACACAGTCATTAATTTCATTAAAAAAATAGCCTTCATTTGACTTAAAATGGGATAACCAATAATCATTTGACTTTAAAAACGGATATATTAAATCACGAATTTCTTTTTGTAGATTTGGTATAATTTCTTTTAAAAGTTTGATATATGCCAATTTACTTTTACATAATAAAGTTAATGTGATATTATTTTCGTTTTGGATTTGGTGATAAAGAGGTAACCAAACTGCAAATTTTTTTAACTTTTTCTCTGTTAAATTCGTCTCTGTTAAATTTGTCTCGTCTCGTTAAATTCGATCACGTTGAAGCGTAAATTGTTTATGCTTTGAAAGAAATGAAAACATTATTACAATCTAAATAAAATCATATATATTATTTCTATTTGGTTTAAACACATTTAAAAAAATAAATAAAAAAAAGCATTTTTTAATAAAAATTTTTTATTTGACATTTTAAAAAAAAATTACAAATGTTTGTTATATAAATTTAAAAGTTCTTTTTGTTTGTAAACAATAACTTCAGGCGGATAATAAGGTTGGTTTTCAACGATTTTTTCGTAAGGAGGTAATGATATGCTTTCTTCATACGAGGGAGGTTTAGCAATTTTTTTTACTAAACTTTTTGTAAATGTCTTTTCTTCCAATTTCGTTGAAAAGATTCAATAAAAGATTTATTTTAGATTCCAGTGTTTCGTATTCAAAATTATTGTAAATAAAGTTTTTTTGTCATATATAATCCATAAAATCTATACCGTCATCAATTTTTTCACTGATACCGTGTGGAATTTGTAGAATCATTTTCAATGTTTTTACGTCACGTGTCGTAATATAATCAGCCATTTCTCTCAAAATAAGAATATTCAAGTCCATTGTTTGTTATAAATCTAAAAAATTTTTTTAAAAATACAAAGTACAAATAGAGTTAACATTACAAAAAAAAATTAAAGTAAAGAAACGTGTATAATAAGTTTATTATTTATAATATAATTTTTGAGTTCTTGATGGGTTGCAAAATGACTTGTTCCGACAGCTATGTTGAACGATTGCGTTGGTTTTTCAAAGCATTTTTTGTTCGGTTCGCTATACAAAGCAATGTTTTTCTCAATACAAAAACCGTTATTTCTAATTGTACAAAGTACATTTTTTGTAAACGGCCATTTTAATGTGTTATCCATTGAAAATTGCATCAATTGAAAATAAATAGCCATGACATTTTCTTTATCGTAGTAACCGTAAATTTGCAATCGATATAAATAACCTTCAGCAGAATAAGTAGGTTGAGTATAGAAGGGCTCGTTAGATAATAACCTTAAATCCATTTGATCCAACTCTAAAAATATTTTATCGCGCATGACAGGATTTTTAAACATTTTGTCATTTAATTTGCAAAAAATTTCTTCAATTTCTTTTTTCATTTTGATGTTTTCTTGATTGATGTTTTCAAATTCTTTTTCTTGTAATTCTTTATCCACTTTGACTTTAACCATAAATTTCTCCTTTTCCGCATCCATATTGTCTATACGTTGTATGAGACCGTTTACTTGAGTATTAATCTTTTCCAAACTGTTTAAAATGGCGTTTGTAGACATGTTTAAAAAAGCTAAACTTTTTTTTTGGTCCATTTAAACATTCTCTTTGTTTGTTCATGATGCTTTTCTTTGCTTCTTCAAAGCGATTCCAACATTCATTAACGTGCTCAGCAAACAATTTTTTAGGTAACAGTTTTTGACAAATCATACACAACTTTGTTTTGTTTACTTCTGGATTTACTTGTTCTACCTCAAAAAGAAATTCGCATTCGTGATCCCAGGTGTTTTCTATATTTATTTTTTTACCGCATCCAAAACAGTCATAAGTTTGAATCGTACAACATTTTTGTTGATGTTCAAGAAATTCATCAATATTAATGGGTAGTTTGCGATAATAGCAACATTCTTTACTTTTCGATTCTGCCATTTTTTTTAATTGCTAAAAGAGTATTCATACATATTTAATATAATAAAACACATTTAATATTAAAAAATAAATATATAATTTATAAATTATGTAAATAAGGTTTTGAATTAAAAAAGTCAATATTGTCTATTTCCATGTCTTCTACATCATCATCATCATCATCATTATCATCATCATATTCTTCAATGTCATCGTCATCATTTTCATCGTATTTTTTATTTGTCTCATAATCAACGTCCATTTCATATTCATCCTCTTCATATTCAGCTTTTTCATCGGTTATATCAACGTTTTTTAAATTAAAGACGAAATTGCCATCAACAAACATGATTTCGTATGAAACGATAAATTTAACATTTTGTTCAGATGGTTTGCCATATTTGTTGATGGCATCGTTAACATCTTTTATAATTTTTTCCATTTTATTTTTAATTAATAAATCTAAAAAAAAAAATTACAAGTTAAAACAATATTCATAAAAAAAAATTAATTAATCACCATGGGTTCCTCCATACGGTTTTTTATCAATACATTTAATTCAGTAAGAGTGTTTATTAAATTTGAATTAATAAAAAGTGTTTTTGTTTTTTCGTCATTCAACCATCTTTCTAATGCTCGTAATATAAGTTGCGGATTGTATTTTTCTTCGTGATTTACTTGAAAATATTAATAAAAAGTTAATACGCGTTTTATTTTATCATAACTTTTATTGTAGTCATTATCAATAGCTTGAATGACGTATGTATTCATGTTTAAATAAACAGCAAATTGCGTCCAATAAGCTTCAAGATACTTTGCTAACATATTTCTTATTTCATTTTCAATGGTTTTAATTTATAAAATATAATCTGTGAAAAAAAAATTTTTTTTTTATAAATATGATTTACTTTAAAAATAATAAATAAATGCCTCGCACAAGATATACACCTAGATCAAAAGCTACTGTAGATTTTGTACGTACTACAAGAAACTCACAACATACGCAAACAGAAAATAGAGGGTTACCAAGCAATTGCAAAAATATATTAATATGTTTACGAAAAACTAAAAAAATATATAAAGATAACAAATCTAATCGTAAATTGGGACGCGTTGGTAAAAAAATAAAACGATGGAAAATATCAAACGAAGCTTACGTTGATCGAAAACACGAAAGAAATTCAGCGTTAAAAAAAAGAAAAAAGAAATAAACAAAAAATAAATTTATTTAAATATGTTATATTTTTTTATTTACAATTATTGTATAAGTTAAAAGAAGTTAAATCGTCTTTTAATTTTTGCAAAATAAAATTGGTTTTTCTTTGCCGACTTCTTATTAATTTATATTTGCTTTTTTTCTAAAAAAAAATAAAAAAATATTTTTTTTCATGTTTAAAAAAAAAAATTTTACATATAGAAATTCTTACCTTTTTTTTATCCACCTGAAAATGTACTGATTCTTTTGGCTCTTCTGCTCTTTCTATTTGAAACGTTGGTTTTTGGGTTTTTTCATCAAGTTTTTTCATGAACTCTTCAACGGTTAAATCTATTTCTTGAAACTCTAAATCTTGGTCATCGTCTATAACGATAGTTTCAATTACTTTAACTGCCATTTTTCGTACAAGTTTTGTTATTGCCGTTTGAAAATCCATATTTAAAAAAATGCTGTTTTTATGTCAAATAGTTAATCCCTACAGATTAAGTAAAATAAAAGAATTCTGTGACAAACAAGTTATATTTTGAAACTTTTAATCTTGCTTTTTACATAGGGATTAAGTAGGGAATTTTTTAATTAAAAAATGTGCGTAAACAACTTTAAAAAAACTCTGTGTAGAAAAAAAACTCTGCGTAAAGTGTTAAAATGACAATTTAAATAAATTCATATAAAAAAAAGAAGCTATTTTTATGTAAAATAGTTAATCTCTACAGATTAAGTAAAATAAAAGAATTTTGTGACAAACAAGTTATATTTAGAAACTTTTAATCTTGCTTTTTACGTAGGATTAAGTAGGGAATTTTTTAATTAAAAAATGTGCGTAAACAACTTTTAAAAAACTCTGCGTGGACAAAAATCTCTGCGTAAAGTGTTAAAATGTTAGTTTAAATGAATTCAAAACACGCTTAAACAACACGTCGACGTAGCTTAGCGCATTGTATCATTTCAGCGCTAAGTTGTAAACCGCCATGAACCGATCGTCTAGGGTTCGAATCTCTCTATAACTTTACGGCTTTAAGGTGGTCCTATACCATCAAACTTGTGTCACTAACGTTTGAGCTTAAAACACTTATTACTGCATTTAATAGGATGCCCAGATATAAAAAAAAAAATAATAAAAAAATTAAAAAAAAAAATTTACGGGCTTAATAAACCATGTTGGGACCCGAAATACCCTAATTACTGTTTCCTTAATAACTTTTAAACCATATTTACTCATTGAATAAAATTTTACAAAAAGTTTTGTTTTACTATGAAGAACAATTTGAACTAAAATCAATAAAATTTATTGAGTAGTTTAAATTTTATAGATAAAAAATCATTTATATCAAAAATTTACTATAGTTACGTTAGTTCTAAGACCAAAAATTCAAAAAATACAAAGTAAAAAACTTTCATTTTAGTTCAGGTTGTAGATCAAACCTAAACGAATAACTTGGGAAATTTTTAGATCAAACTGTAAAGTCTAGGAAATTTTATACTGGAAACGGTGAGGAAAAATAGGCTAAAATCAAAAACTGAGAAAAAACGAAAATAATATTATAAATAGAAAATAACAAGCATTAAAATGATATTACACATAAAAAAATCAATATGCTCCAGTCATATAAGACTCACAGTCATTTGTGTTTGTCTGTTCATCAATAAAACCCTTTCTTTTAGCTCTTAAAACTTTTCTTTGTTTTTTACAGAAACTACTTGACTTCTTGTTAGTTTTTTTTATTCTACATAAATCTCGTTTTGGACCATTTATGCAAAATGAAGCTCCAGGAGTAATGTTTAAAAATTTAAATACATTATGAAGTCCATTAAAACCATCATTAAAATGAATAATTGCTGAACAAACACCAATTTTAATTATTTTTTGACTGCAATATTGACTTTTAGGGCATCGAGACCAAATCATTGCATTAAGTGACTCATTGACATTCTGGGTCATTCCATGCAAACATTTTATCAATAAACTATCAGCACTTAGCTCCATAAAACTTGGTTTTAAAATATCTCTAATAGCAGCAGGCAGTGATAATTTAGGTTCATAATTTAACCTTTCCACTTCATTTAGTTTGTACCATTTGCACCAACTATCATTGGTTCTCGGACAATATAGATGTCTTTGAGCTTTAGTATCAGACTCACTACAATGAAGCAGAGCTGCAATAATGGCTTTTTTCATGCTATAAACTTCAGAGTTTTGTCTGATGGACATGCCAAAGTAGTTTTGCAGTAAATTAATAGCAGATTCAGTTAAGCGCCCTTTTCCAACAAGTTTTTTTCCATCTACTAAAACTTGTCCTTTCATACTCTGTCGTAGTGAACGTAGTCTATTCCCAAGTCTTTTTTGTATGTGACCAACACATTCAAGTTTATTAATAACAAAATCTTCACCATATGGCTTACTCTCTTCAACTTTAAGAAATGAGCTGCTGTCACCATCCCCAACATAATTTTTATAACGCAAACCGTTTTGATGAATTGATCGATGAAAAATTGCTATAGCTCCTTGTGTCTCCATTGAGCCTGCTGAGCCCTTGTGGTTTATTGAACAGTTATGGCTGCTGTTCCATATTTAGTATTCATTTGTGCCTTTTTTATTACGCCATGACAGGCAAGCTTGACACTTTTTTGAAAGTACTTCGTAGTCAATAACCTTATTGTTAGTACGAGATATTGCAGTAACAACACCATTAAGAGATTCATGACCTCTTTTTTGCCATGTCTTATCTAGAGATACAGTGCATTCAACAACTTCATCTAAATTAGCTTTGCATTCCCTAACCGCATTGGTCATACTTTCATTAGCAGCAGTCATGTATGAGTTTAACATTTTGTTGTTAATTTCGTTATAAGCTTTGAGATTTATAGGATCTGTTAAACTTAGTATACGCGAAAAGGTCTGAATTGATGCATGACCTTTGCCAATTTCTCGAAATGCCATAACACATCTAGTATTAATGTCAAAACATTTTTGACCACTTTTATTAGGTAAAATAATTTCTTTAGAGGTAAAAATATTTTTACTCCATTGACAATAAGTACAGGAAAATCTCAGTTTATTTGCCCATCCTTTCTTTTCTGTTGTTAAATTTTGAGTACACAGTCCCATTTGATTACATTCTGGGCAAACTGAATACAAACATATTGTTTCTGCCAAAATATTAAAGTCTATTAGCAAATAAGATATATTCAAATCTGCTTCCTTCACATTATTATTTTTCAATTTTAAACCACATGCTGAACATGGAGCTTCATTTATAATGATTTCTGAAGTAGATATTGGATTCTTTATTGTTTCTAGTGGAGCAACTACAAATCGATTTCCATGAAATACTCTTTTTAAAGGTTTGTAACCTGATTTTCTTCGACCCATAAAAAAAATTTTAACTCTAGTACCAATTTACTAAATTCAAACAAATTAAATGAAGCACAAGGTTAAAGTCAATTTGTTCTTGCAAAGTATAGCCAAAAAATGAGTTTAAAAGTTGGCAAACTATACTTTAAAAATGCAGTGTTAACATTTCAAAGATTCATTTTAGCAGTGGGTAAAAAAGATCAGCAAAAACTTTTTTGATTTTGAAATTGCCGTTGCTAGGGGCGTAACTATGGAAAACATTTTCAGTACTTTGTTTAAAATTAAAAATATACCAACTTGTGCTCTGAATTTAGTTAAAACTATTAAAAAATCTTAAACTAGAATAAATTTTGCACAAAATTAAGTAAAAAAAAAAAATTGAAATTTTCTTTTTTTAATGGTATAGGACCACCTTAACATTATATGTATAAACACATTGAGTTTCGGTGAATTCGCTGATACTTGATGACGTCTGTCTAGTTAGCTTAGTTAGTTATATGTTACCCACATTGAGTTTCGGTGAATTCGCTGATACTTGATGACGTCTGTCTAGTTAGCTTAGTTAGTTATATGTTACCCACATTGAGTTTCGGTGAATTCGCTGATATTTGATGACGTCTGTCTAGTTAGCTTAGTTAGTTATATGTTAACCACATTGAGTTTCGGTGAATTCGCTGATACTTGATGATTGTGTCACACTGAGACTCGTACTCTCGGTGAGTCCTGAGCGTGTATAAACGAGCGTGTATGTACGACTGGGTGAGCAGGCATAAGTAAGACATAAGACAAAAAAAATAGACTAAGTAAGTAAGGCTAAGTAAGTAAGTAAGTAGGATAAGAAACAACCGGTTGTAAAAAAAACAGAGTTAAAAATAACAAGTAGGCCTACTAAGAAAAAAACAAGTTAGGTAAGGCAGGATAAGTAAGGGCAGTGTCGGGTGACACAAAAATTTTTTATTTAAAAAAAAAAACATAAGTTTTTTTTAAAAAAATATAAGTTTTTTTTTACAAGTCAAAAAAAATGAGAAGAATTTATAAACGTAAAAATCGTTTAAAAAGATAACATTTTATATATAAAAAAAATTAAACAACATAGTCGATTAAACAACATGATGCATAAAGGTGGAAATGTTTTTAGAAGTTTAAGAAGATAATCATAATAAAAAAAATGTTAGAGTGTAATAGAGAGCATAAAAGTTATCATAAAAAAGTATATTGTAGTACATGTTTTGTAAACACACTTTATACTTTGATAGAGGAAGATTTGGATTATTATCAATTTTTATTAAACGCCCAGTTAACCACGACAAATGGGTCCCAGCTGGGACCCATCTGGGCGAAATGCTAGGACCCATCTGGGCGAAATGCTGGGACCCACCTGGGTATCTCACATGGGTCCCATTGTGATTTTGTAAATGGGACCCAACTGGGTCCCATCTGGGCTTAGTCTGGATTTTAGATGGGAAATCCTATATTGAACCCAGATACTTTTTTTATTTGCCGCGCGTCTTCTTAATTATTTGTAGTGTTTTTCGCAGATTTGCGATTTTAATTTATTATTTTGCGATCTCGCGTCTGCAAAATAAAGTAACTTTTTCGATTTAAAAGTGTAGCATTATTTATTTAAAATGAAAAAGTAAAGGTTATTTTATACAGTTTATATTAAATTCGCGATCTGGGCATTAAAATGTATTTGGCGAATGAATATTTGGTCTGACATAATTAATACGGATCAATTTAAAAAACAGATTTGAATTTTATAATATTTTTAAGCAACAAAAAACTATCATCATACAATGAATTGATTCAAAACTGTTCGACAATAAATATATTCTGTTACGGTAGTTCTCATATAGCAACCGTGATCGCATGACAAAATTCTTCTTTAATTTGTATCGTTTTGCTTCTTTAGTGCTTTCATCCATTTTTACACTAATTTTATAAAGTAAAAATAAAAAATTGAATAATATAATAATTTATAGCATATATATTTTTAAAGTATAGATAAAAATATTTTTTGTTAATTTTAATTAGGGCATACCATGCAGTGTGCTATACTATGCCATATCTTGCATATAACTAACAAGCACTAGGCAAAAAAAAAACACGTTTAAATCACAAGCTGACTCAATACAGTATATAAATCGATATAAGTGTAAAATAACCATAGCCAGATTGAAATATTCCCATAGTTTGTTGTTACAATAACAACATAAACAAAAAATAAAATAACAAATAAAAAAGTGAAATACAAAAACAAATACTAGAGAACTGGAGCCTTGATATGATACTATGTATAACAGTAACTTCTACAGTTCCCAACATCAAGTTTAAAAGTTTCTTCTTTCAGTTCTTCAGTTTTTCTAACAGGCATCCTACAGGAAATCTAAAGCAATGTTATTTTACAGTTAATTTTTGATGTTATTTATTAGGCCTGACATAAATAGACTTGTAAATAACTATGATTATAATTAAAATTACAAGATTATTATGTTACCAGTGCCGCCGAGAGGGTGGGGCGAAAGGGACAGTTTGTCCCGGGCGGCAGATGTCCGAGGGGCGCCAAGAAAAGAAATGTATCTAAAAAAAAAAGATCCTTCACTCAAGGATTCTGTCCCGGGTGGCGCGAAGACTCTCGGCGGCCCTCTATGTTACCATTTGAAATTTTAAGTCTTGAACAAGTTGACTAAAAATTTATTTTTTAATTTCATTATGTCTTTGAGATACGTTTTTTGATAATAAATTCAAAATATTATTATACATAAATAATTACTTTATTACAATGCAATTGATGACAATACATGATGCGAATAAACTATTAAAAATTGATTATTGGAGTAATAATGTATAACATACATGCTTTAACATATTTAAATAAATTAGTAAATATTATTCTACCAATCAACTGACAAATGAAAATAAAAATTACCATGGAGGTACCAGATAAGATTTATGTGAAAAATCCTGCAAGTGTGTATTCATTCCAAATCACGTTACACCTACTGTATATGTCCTTTAAAGGATTTTATTTTAAAAGATAAACTAGTTTTAATACCATCCACAATCCATTCACAGAAGCCCAGGTCAAAACCTGTATACTTAACAAATTCTATATATTTTTCATATACAGAAATTATTTTATTTATTTTATCAAACTCTGTTAATTAATGGTTTGAGATATTAAAACTCAGGTAAAAAAACCTTTCCTTACCTTTTTAAAACCTAAATATTGAAAATGATGATGTGAAACTTACTAGATTTAGTTGAACCATTATATGGAAGATGCAGCGTAATTTTGTCAAAAATTAACATTTGTTCAAGTATTGTAATTTCGGTTGTTAATCATAAATTTACACAGATCTCTAAAAACAAAACACAGATTAATAGTATCTTATTATTATATTAGAGATTATAGTAACCGCTTAAATAATTAAAAATTCACTATTCACTAAATGAATAAAAGTTTTAAACAAAATAAAAATTCATAAAGTTTTAAACAAAATAACATAAATATAAATTTAATTCAACTATTTAAAAATAAAATTATGTGTTGATAGACTGCGATAACAATTTTAAATATCTTAAAACCTTAAAATAAAAATGGCAGCTACTATTATACCCTTAATAATTTACTACTGAACTGCTGTATAAATTGTGTAAATAAAATACTATTAAATTCTCTATTACATAAATAACATATATGCTAAGCATGATGCTTTCAGAGCAAACTGACAAAAATAAACAAGAAGATCGAGAACATTTGTCAATACTTCCCTTTTTAAGACTAGCTAAAACGTTTGTAAATTGAATATCTGAATATTGTTATTAGTGATGTACCGATTGCACATATTTGGCCGATGCCAATGAATAGTTAAAGGCTGATGTCGACACCGCTGGATTAACTAATTATTAAATTTTTTGAAAATATAAAACCATACAATTTTAAGTTGTGTTTTTTAAATTCATTAAGTTAATTTTTTCAAGAAATCATAACTGGTAAACAAATACTTGGATCCAAATCAGATCCAAACCTATATTTTAAAAGCTATTAGAAAACTTCAGTTAAAATCATATACATTTTTTAAATTTTCAAGTCTAAAAAACTATATAATGCAGGGTAAAAATATTAAAATGCCATCAGTTGGAGAATCGGTAAACTGATTTAAAAAGGCCGATTAAGCTGATGCTGATTAATCAGTACATCACTAACTACAATCAAATAATATACACATTTTAATTAGAGATTAAAGATAGATTGGTATGTAAAAAAGATTTGATGCCTGTGGAAGCACCACATCTTTTTATAAAAGTGTTTCCTTTCTTATTTCTTCAAAATTTATTGAAATCGATAAAACCGCTCTTGATACACGCTACAAATATACCATTCATGGAACGCAGTACCAATCCAATTTTTACCTTTACAAAATTTTTAGAAAATATGCAAAAACATGCTATGAATAACTGAGATATATAATGTTGGATAAATTTAAAAACCACATCAAAATAATTTTAAATAAAAATTTTATTTTCTAAAATATATTGCAACAAATTATTTGTTCAAAATAAAATCTGATTCATTGTTGATGTCTTTTAATCTTTTTTTTCTTCCCCGACGATCACTACCACGATCCCGTGAATTGGTAAACCACTTTGATAGTTCTGCCTCGATTTGCTTTTTATTTGCATCTAGAGTAGTTGCATTAACTTTCACGCTACCTAGAAAAAAAGAACTTTATTTCAGACAATAATACCTAGAAGTACACATGATATAAATGTAAATACTAAATAAGTTTAGATAACAAAAATAACTAATTCATGATTGGTTGGTTTAAAAAAATCAATGCTAGCCCACCAAAAAGTTATAGATCTCTGCTCAGAAATTAGAATCATTTTGATTTTGACCATTTTATGGACAAATCAAAACAAATGAAATTAGACAAGCTAGATTTTA
>NC_061160.1:59678271-59780771 GCF_022113875.1 Hydra vulgaris
GACAAAATTCAAATTTAAATACTGATAACTTGAAAAATAATCTACATCACAAAACAACTTTATTTTTTAACCATATATAAGAGCCATGCAAAAAAAATATATAAATATATTTTATATAATTATAAAAACAAACAGTTACCAGCAGTAAACAAAATTCGTGCTTTATAAGTGGGCCAATTCAAATCGGCCTCTAAACACCGACTTTTTGCCTTAGAAATACTTTCTGGATTTTTTAGTGGAGGCCAGTAAAACTCGACTATATGATGCTTTTTAATTCGCATAGGAATATCACTCATTAAGGTACCATCAGCAATCCAGTTTAATGGAAGAAAATCCGTTTCATTACTTTCATCAAATGAAACATTTGCATAAGACATTTTAATCTAATAAAATAGGCATCACAATCAACCATAGCATAATTTTTATAAAATGGTCAAGTTTAAAGAGTAGTACACTATGTAATAAACAGGAATGTAACAAACAAGTATTTATTTATTATTAGGGTAAATACTGCAGTATTTACCCAAAGTTATTTGAGTAGCTACTACTCTTATAACTTTTGATGCAGTATACTGCAGCAAAAGTTTTAAAAGTAGTACATGCAAATGCATATATCCATTTATACTATAGTATGTAATACAAAGGATGCAACAATTTAAAAATATGTAATAAAAAAAGTAGAACACAAATAAAAAAGCAAGTAAATAAATTTCATAAAATTTTATTAAAGTTAGTAAAGATGCATTTGAGGAATAATTACAAATTCATTTTTAAATGGTAACTGTACATATTTACAATCTAAATCTGCAATTGGAAAAATTGAATTAAAACAGGATAACTTCTCTGCAAAAAAAGTCAGAGTTCATTGGATCTGCAAAAAACGGTTGTAAAAGTTCATACTTTTGAAAAACAATATAAGCTTCATTGCACTCGCTATTTGGAACTTGTAAAAAATTTCTTATAACACCAACTTTCCCGGTTACTTTAAAACAATCATTAATTGAAGCAAAAAACTTAGCACTATTAAATTTCTTAAATTGTAAACAGTGACGATATGATAAGGGAACTGGACCTTCAGTGTGAAGCTTTTTAAAAACACTTATTTTCATTACAAACTTGATTAGTTGGATTCAAATGTTCTTCAAAAATACTTCTCACAATTTGAAAGCACAAGAACTGAGGTCGCCGCACAAGCTTTTTCAATCTTCCAAGATAACTTTCATATGGAAAAGAAGAGACTTTATCCAGAGCACCGTAATGATTAACATCATCTGGCAAATGAATTAAGGAGTGAATATTATAAACGCACTGATCTTTCCCATATAATTTACAAAATGTAGCAACAAAATATTTTAGCAACTTTTTAACATAATCAAGATAATTTGCACAAAGCAATGGACTTAAAAGAATACGTACAGCAACAGATAAATCCAAAAAGTTTATATAAACATCATTTGGCAATATACCTTTCAAAACTACTGGACCAGTATATAATAAAAACTGGCGTAATTCAGTAGCTTTCCAGCGTTTAAATTCCAATATTGAGCGAGGTTTGCGTGAAAAATCTTTTGGTACATGCTGTTTAAATAAAACAAGTTTTTCAGATAATGTAGTTAACGATGTTTTGGATAAACATTGTTTCTTTTTACTTCCATGCACCCATTGATTAATCATTCTTTTAACTACTCCTAAGCATACCAAATGCATATAATCGAGTGGAAAAGATGAAACCATTCCAAATGATAATTCTAAAAATGGAGAGATAGTGTTATCAATGTGATGCTTCTTATCTGCTTGCATGCGAAAACCTTCATCAGTTCTAAGTGGAGCCTGATAGGTTAGGAAGAAGAATTTTTCCATACCATTCACCTTTTTGAATACATCGCTCACAGCTATGATATGCAGTATGAGATTTAATACACTTTAAAAATGCTCTTGCAGGGACATCACAAATTACTGCATCTAGTTTGATGATATATTTACGACCATAATTGTCTTCAAATGGCGACTTTTCTAGACATTTCAATTCTGCAATAAAGTCTTTCAAATAAGCAGTTAGTGGATTAGGCTTACTGCTACTGCAAAATATGGCAATTGGGAAAACATTATCTGAAATTTCCTTAAAACTGCCAAGAATAGGCCAAATACATGAACTAGAACTTTTAAAAATTGAAATGCCATCAATGTTAACATGCAACTTAAGTTCCTTTAATTCTGGATTTGGAGAAACCTTTGTTAAAAACTTAGATAACCAATATTTAATACCGAAATAAAAGTACTCTCCTCCTGCAACATTTTTTATATCAATTTTTCTTTGAGTATGATGAAGAGTCCTAGCATCTTTTGGTACACTTGGAACAGTTGGTTTCAAAATCTGCAGTAAATGTGTAGTTGCATTTTGAGAAATATTAAAAGAAATTGCCCAATTTGCTAAATTTTCATTGAAACTTGTTAAATTGGGGTCATTACTTTCAGAAAAAATAGTTAAACCATTATCACTGTTATCATCATCAGCTATACCTGACATACAAGCATTTTTGTCTGAATAACAATTATTTACTGTGTTTATTGCATTTACATGGAACTGAGTCTTTACGTCGGATGGATGATTCATGCTTTTATTAAATGTTGCAAATTCATGAATAAAATTATTTTGATGACTAGTAAAATTTGCACTTGTAATAGTTGCATGTGTGTTACTAATACTATCTGATAAAGTGCAGCTATATTGGTGATCATTTGATCTTAAGTCATTTTGATTTTCAAATTCATGTTGAACTTGTGATAGCAGTTGAGATACGGCAGTGTTTATTTTTCTACGCTTAGTGTGATAATTATACGAATAAGGCATCAAACTATCCATTATATGATTTTGTATTCTATATTTATACTTTATTTTGAAGAATTTAAAAAATGTATTTAATAAATAAATGTATTTAAACAGACTGTGATATTTTTATTAAAAAACCAATAATTTTGATTTTTACTTGCTACTATTTACAAATAATTCACAATATAAACAGTTTAACCCTTTTTTTTTAATTTAATAAAACTTATTAAGTTATCATAGTATATTATATTATATACAACTTATTAGCAGTTAAATTATTTAAAAAAAAAGTTAGGTTACTTATAATATCAGTTATAGTATTTATAATATAAGTAATATTATTAACTATATTATATAACTAATAATATTACTCAAAGTATAACTTTTTTCTTTTACTTTTTTTATATACGGTATAATTTATAGAAAATGTGATTATATTCGTATAACTTATATGATTACATGATATCATCATATAATGTTTGAATATTTCAAACATTAGGTTTTTGCTTTTTATATTTAGGATCAATTAACAGGCATGTTATGAATCATAACATATACAACTAAATATAGTCTATACGAGGGAAATAATTTAATCATAAGTTAGATTCTATATTATAGAATCATAATATTTATATTATAGAATCATAACATTCTATATTATAGATATATCATCTATATTACAGATGATATATTATTATAGATATCTTTTTTTATATTATAGATATCTATTATTATAGATATCTATTTTATAGACATCTATATTATAGATGATATATTATTATAGATATATCATCTATATTATAGAATCATATCATTCTATATTATAGAACCATAATATGTCATAAGTTATGATAACTTATGTCATATATGGCATTTGCCATGTACTGTCATATATGTGATACATGAAATAATTTATTCATAACTTAAGATTAAGTTATGCAAAACTTAATCATAAGTTATGATTAAATTATTTCACTGCATATTCTAAAAAAATAATACAACATCCTGTGATAAGAAATTGAAATGTTTCATCCAGTTTGGTTACAATTTAGAACATCAGAAAACTTTTATAAACAATGAAAACATCAGAGAAATTTTTACATCAAACAATTTTTTTTAAACGATGCCAACTGCTCGTGGTAAGCAAAAAAAACGCTACCATTGTAACATTTCTCACTAAATCCCAGTCGTAAACCATTCAGGAAAGGCATACGCCAATCCCAGCATAATCCCATGCCAATCCCAGAAATCTTAGATTTTATATTTATATATTTACGGCGATATTTTTACACCATATGGGACCCATCTATTACCCAAATCAAATCCCAGCCGTAACCAAGTCCCAGTAACCCAGCTATATCCCTGCTGGGACCCAGCTGTCATGGTTAACTGGGCGAAATAGGTGATAAAGTTTTAAATAGTTTAAGAACAGACGTATCTGATTGCGGTGAATATATTTTAACGTTTAAATATCATAACGAATATTTGTGTCAAATGATCACTGGAAATAAAGAAATTGGACATGCAAAAATTTTTACTTTTTTGGGTGGCTTTATTATAGACTATAACGTTATTTCTAAATTGTATATTATAAGTCATGTAAATAAAGGTGATTTATATGTAGGCTTTGAATTACCAATAATAAATTGTTAAAAAAAAAAATTTAATAGTGTTTTTTTATTAATTTTTTTATAAAATAAATATATAAGTAGAAAAAATATTTTTTTTAAATTAATATAAAAAAAATGGATTTTAAAACTTGTCTTAAGAAATTTTATGAAACTAAAAAAATAACTGCTCTTCAAGGAGATAGTAGTTTAAGCACAGTGACGGGTGATTTTAAATTATTCTTTCGTTTGGACGGTAGCAATCAAATTAAAGTAACTCGTTCAAATAATACAGCACATGTTGTTTTTATTTATGATTATTATTTAAACGACGAACTAATAAAAGATCAAAAAGAATTCGATATGCTATATGAAGAATTTGTTACTGCTATAAAAGATTCAGTATCAATATGGTTGTTAGACGAAAAAGCATAAAAAGAAAAAGACAATCTCGTAAAGCCCGTAAAACTCGACGTATTCTACGCGCTCGTGGGTTAACAGATTATGTTACACCTCAAAATATAACCAACGCTTTAAAAGTGGGTTCAGTGTTTTATGGATTAAGAAAAGCATGGAAATCTAAAAAATCAGTGCAAACCACACCTACAGTAGTACCCAAGTTTAACCCGTGTATGCCGCCAGATAAAAGTTTTGAAGTATATTAAAAAAACATGTATTTTTTTGTATACAAAAAATATTTAAATAAAAACATAATACAAATTAAATTGTTTATTTCTTGTTGATTCTTGACGACTTTGAAAGTTTTTGTTTTTTTTTTAATAATAATTTTTATGTTGCCGTTACAATGATTACATATATTTTTGCCAGTTTGAATTGGTATCATTATGTTTTTAGGTAAGTAACGTAGCCAAATTTCATCGTTATTTATATTTGCTTCGCATTCTTGTAATATTTTTGTAAATGTTAGATCTTTTATTGTAAATACGTAAAACTTGCCGGGTCCATTAAACTTTTCGCATATTTCTTCGTACGTTTTTTCTTTTATTGGACATAAAGCGAGTCGTTGCATTTTTTTTTTGATTATGACAAATTCATCATAATACCGTTTTTTATTTGTTTTTGAGTCATGACATCATCAGATGGGTTATTTATGAAATTGTTTAAATCTTTTAATCTTCTGTAATTTAGGGAGTAAATTTGGTCCATTTCTTCTTTTTGTTTTAAATATGGGTTTTCTTCGTTCATAACATCTCGAATGGCAATAACGTCATGTATAGATAATTTGTCCCATTGACTTTCGTAATTGGTTCTTAATAACATGGCATCGTTTAAAAAATTTTTAATTTTGTTATTTGTAATAACTTGCTCTTCAAATATGTCATGTTCGATTGGAATTTGTTTTGTTTTCATAAACAATAGATTACGTTCCAGTCTTTTGTTTTCTCTTAAATAGAGGTGTAGTTTCATATCTTTTTCAAAGAGTTGTTTAGCTGTAGAGTCCAAGTGTGTAAACAATTTGTTTTTAATAAAGTTAAAAAATGGCAAAAGATTTATCTGGGCTAATTCAGAAGCATAAACTGTCAAAACATCAAATAAATGATAATTTAGCAGTCTGCACAACAAAGGTAAATAAATTTGTCCACTGTATATGTAATCTTTTTCGCTAAATAAAAGCGAAATAAAATAAACTGCAAAAGCCCCACATAAACTACTGTTGTTCCATTGAAAACATGTTTTGTTATAAGAAAACAAAATGTTTTGTTCTCCTGTCATAGAACTGTATTTTAAAATAAATTTAGTAAACCGATAAAATTCGTGATTGTCAGCTGTCCATTTGTATGGAAAATGATGAGTTTGTCTGATGTAAGAACTAATTTCAATTTCGTTATAGTTAATGTTGATAGTGTTAATTTGTACGTTAGTTTTAACTTCTTCTACAGCTTCAAATAAATGTCTGTTGTATCTTAAAAAACTAGGAATTTGTTGAAGACAATTTTCAGTACCCAAACTGTCAAAACAAAAAAAATGATTAGAGTCCACTTTAAGTAAAAGTCTCCAATGTTCACCTTTTTCTTTAGTAGTTTCGTTGTTATATACAAAAAAGGAACCATTTTTCAACTTCTTCTTTTGCTTTGTTAGATTAGACTAGTTCTTTTTTTAAAAAATTAAGTTGAGCTACTGGTTTCACAGGCACTTTTGAATATTGATTTTCTTTCAAATCTCTTTCGCGAGATAAATCAACTAGCCACAATGTAGCGGCGGCCATATCACCGTATTTTAATAGTTTTGCACAAAGCAATAACTAATTTCAATATCGTCTTGTTCCATTTTTTTTATTTGAAGTATTAGTGTAATAAATAAAAAGTTCTGATTTGATATAAAAAACTATAAAAAAATTGCTTTATATATGTTTTTTTAAACAATAGA
Organism: Hydra vulgaris; assembly: GCF_022113875.1. Taxonomy (NCBI): domain Eukaryota; kingdom Metazoa; phylum Cnidaria; class Hydrozoa; order Anthoathecata; family Hydridae; genus Hydra; species Hydra vulgaris. Next base: position 59,685,097 of record NC_061160.1, read on the forward strand.
GATTAAAAAAAACAAGAGCAAAACAAGTTTATAAAAAAATGTCAACGTGTCATTTTTGTCAACGTGGCAATTTTTTTTTGGTGATATCATTTATGACTTTATATGGTAATATAAAAGAAGTGTCAATTATCATTAATGATACTAAATATAGTCTTTTGTGTATTTTTTGTATAAAAGGAGTAAGATTTTTTCAGAACTCATCAATCGAGATATCAAGAAGCTAAGCAATAAGAAATGGATACAAAACTTTTTGAGCTTATAAGAAAAGAAAAGGAGGAAGAAAACAAAAATTCGTGTAAATATGCATTACATGAACTCTTTGGTTTGGAAATACCAAAAAAAAACGAAGAAGAAAATACGGGAGTAAAGTTTAGAGTTATTAGTGATGGTATACCGTTAGATGCTAAACAATCTAATGAATGGATGAAAAAATTTTGTAAGATAACTGCTTAAAAATGAATGTGTCGAGATGTTAGATGATGATGAAACAGTAACTCCAGCTGTAGCATCTTTGTTAATTAAAATCAAGGAAGAAAAAAGAAAAGGTAAAAAACGTCATTCAGATAAATTAATTTATTCACTAAAGGATAGTCAAAAAAGAAAAAAAACAAATTATGAAATATCAAAAATAATATGGGCAAATGCGGAAGAGTTAAAAAACAAAGCACATGAACATGCTTTATTGTACGGTTCGTTAACTGAAAAAGAATTGCAAAGATTTGATAAATTTAAAGAACAGTTTATAACATATCAAGATTGTTTGAAGAAACGTATACATTTGCATGAATGTTTTTGGTGTGAAAAAAACTTTTGTTATTTATGTTTGATAGAACATTCAATAGAAACATTAAAAAAAAATTGTTTTGATAAAGATAAATGGGAATTCGTTTGTTAATTTTTTTTAAATGTAATTTTTTTTACTATTGTTAATGTATTTAATGGTAAAAAATATTTTTTTTTAGAATAAGTAAAAAAAATGAATCAAGATGTTGAAGACGAGTGGCATATAAACACAAGGCAAGAGTTGTTAAAATTAAAATATCAATTTTTTAAGGATAAGCGATATCAATTTGATGAACCATCAAAATGGCACGATAAAAAAAAGTAAAAGATGTGGCCAATTTATTTCACTACATAGCATGCGAATGCTGTGAAGAAAAATATGATCGAGAAGAAATGAAAATTTCAATTGATGAGTTATACCAAAGACCTATTACTGCAAGTGAATTGAAAAAAATTGAAGAGTACGCAAGTTATTTTGAAATGTGCAGTGAATGTTTAAAACATAATTTATTTACATATTCGTGTTATTGGTGTAAAATAGAATTTTGTTTTGATTGTTTAAACAAACATATAGCAACAAGAAATAAAATTGTATCCTACGCTGAACCCGACCAAGAAATGAAAATGTACTGCATATAAATTTTTTTTAATGTTGTAATTTTTTTTAGATTAGTATGATTAATCAAGAAAAAAATGTTTTTGAAGAAGTTTTGGATGATTTGCAAAACGTTTTTGTATACAAAATGAGAAAAAATGTTACAAATGATTATAACTATATAATAAACATAGATCAAGATGGAATTAAAATTGAACGTGTTATTAAGAAAATTAAAGAAGAAATATAGAATAACAACAATTTCAAAATTGAATTAGCTGATAGTTATTATTATTTAGACTTGTGTAAAAAACAAAATTATATGCTTCAAAATAAACTAAAACATTATGAAAACATGTTGCAAAGTTATGAAAATTTTTCAATGTGTTATTTTTGTCGCGTTTATTATTTAAAAAGTGATGTTTATTATTATCCTAACAATCCTTTATATTGTTTTTGTCCTTCATTTAAAATGCAACACGGATTTTAATTTATTTTTTTTATGTAAAAAAAAATTTTTTAAGATGAAAACAGTAAAAATAATCGATACAAAAGGTTGGTCGTGTTATGCAACTAAAGGAAGTGCTGCTTTTGATTTACGTAGTACTGAAAAAAAAACAATACTACCATCTCAACGAATGTTGTTTTCTACTGGTGTTTTTATATCTCAAATGGATTGCAATCTTCAAGCTCATGTTACTACCAAGTCAGGATTAGCTTTACATCATGGTATTACAGTATTAAATTCGCCTGGTATTATAGATTCTGATTATAGAGGAGAAATTCACGTATTACTTTTAAATACATCTAACGAAGCTTTTACTGTAAGCGAAGGTCAAGCTATTGCACAAATGTCTTTTTTACCTGTATTTTTTGCAGAAAGAGTGGTATTGGTTGGTTCAAATGTGAATAAAATATATCAAATGGAAATACAATCCATGTTGTCTGAGAAAGAAAGAAACGATGGTTTTGGATCAACTGGATATTAATAATTTGTAATTTACTTATTTTTTATTTTTTTAGATGACTAATAAAAAATTAGAAGTTGTCAAATTGATAAAAAATAAAATTGTATTTGATGGTGCCAAGCCAAAAGACGATTTGATAAAAATTAAAGATGAAATTGAAGTTGATGGTGACAAGTCAAAAGAATTAAAAGAATTGCGATTTCAATTGGAAAATTTAAAAATGAGAGTATTAAATCTTGAAGCTCCTGTTAAATTAGAAGATGGTAAAAAAATATTTATTCTTACTGGTATGGAACAAATAATGAAAAACTCACCATACAGTTTTTTTACTTCACCATTTTATTATAAAAATTATAAATTTATATTACGTATTCATTTGTTTAATGAATTTGCTTGTGGTGATCAAAATCATAATCACAAAAATCAAATGTCAATATTTGCATACATGCAGTCGCATATATTTGATGCTATTCTTAAATGGCCGTTTAGTGGAAGAAACATAACTTTATCTTTACTTGGTAAAAACGACTAGTACAAAAAAACTATTATCACGAACGATCAAGCCTATTTTCAACGACCGCATTGGTTGCAATCTAATGAAGGATTTGGTTTTGGCAGTTTTATTAAAAAAGAAAATTTAATTCAAATTCATATTGTTGAAGACACTCTTTTTATTAAATGTAAAATTGAATATTTTTTTCATTTTTTTTAAAATGCTTGTATTTTTTTAGCTATTAAACTAATAAAAAATGACAATATGGAGTGAATAGAATAAGATAGGATCAGAAGATAAACCGTTAGAACAGCAATGTTATAAGTTGATTGATTTTTTAAAAGATCAAAATACTGAATATCGTTTTGAAGAAGTGTCGTGCATAACAGAAAAAGTGTATGAAAAATTTTAAGAAGATTCAAAAGATTATAAATTTGATAAAAAGGAAGTGAATTTTTACCTAAAAATGTGTTCAAAATTAATTACTAAATGTAATAAAGGAATTGATCGATTAGAAGAAAAAGTAAAAAGAGAAAAAAAGTTTGAAAAAAAAAGAAACGAAGCGTTTATTGATTTTGCAACAAAAAAAGATGAATGGTGCTGTTGCAAAGCTAAAAAACAAAAATTAGAAACATGTGTCAAAGAATCTATTTTTCCAACTAAAACTGAAATACGTTTAAATTTAAAAAAAGATATACGAAGTCGTTTTTTTCAATTGTTTGCAAAAATTGAAAGTGTACTAATTTGGTGTTGATTTTTTTTAATATGATTTTTATTGTAATTTTTTTTTTTTAAATTTAAAAAATGTATAATTGGGTAAAAAATGGTTTTCGACCATTGACACCGTTTACAAAAGATGAATTGGATTCTTTAATTTCTGTGAACGAAACTATTATCTTGTTGCAACCAAATGAAGAGATAATAAAGGAAAAACAAGATAAAGACGAGAATTGCCATGTAAAATTTCAATGTGCTAGTTTTGATTCCAATAATGAATTTACAGTAGATATTGATTTTAAAAAATTGCCAGAAGTTAGCGAAACAGATGAAAAACTATCAGAAGTTAGCGATTCGGATGATAGGGAAACAGATGATGATAGCAAAACAGAATATGAATTACCAAGTTCTTTGGAAGAGATTCAATTTGATGAAAATATTATGGATAAAAGTGTTTTTGCTAAAAAGTTTTCCAATTTATATATGTTATTAAAAACAACTGAACACGGTAAAGAATATTGTTTTTGGGCAGATGTTGTTTATCATATGGCAGATAAAAGAAAATACAATTGTACAGCTGTAAATCGCAGGCATGCCAAAAAAATATTAAAAGTATTTTTGGTCGTTGGCTTAAATTACTATTGTATTTTTTATAACAAAAAAATACACGGTGATGTCAGTGAAATTAATTTAAAGGTAGTTGACGAAATTAATTTACATTTGGAAATGTTAATAAGAATACTTCAAAAATGTAATATGAGTTTGGGTTTATTGTTTGCTGCAAAAGATAACATAACAGAAACGCATGAAATGTATAAAGAAAATTTGAAAAATCCTGAAGAAGATAATGCAATCAGATTTTTATTTTTTGAGTTGCTTATTGATCAAGCAGAAAAAGGAATTATCTTTTATATGACATTAAGAAAAACAATTTATAAACTTTTAAAATTAACTAAATAATTTTTTTTCTTTATTATTGTTTAATTAACGATTGTAATTTTTTTTTATTATTAATGCTTGTAGTTTTTTTAGATTTAATAAAAAAATAATGGAACTTACTGAAAATAAAGCAAACAAATTAATGGAAAATTTTTTATCACTTAATGAATGGTTTCCGTTTACATTACAAGAATTGATCACACAAGCTAAAGATTTTCAACTTTTTGTATGCGATGATTGTTTAGAAAAAGACAAATATTTAAATGATGAAATTAAAGATGCTTGGGATTGTTTTTTTCGATACGATTTTGCAAGATTAGAGGAAATGCCATACAATCATCAATTACTATAATATATAAAAATTACAATAATAATATACTATACTATAATACAATTACTGTAATAATATAAAATTACTATAATAATATAAAATTACTATAATATAATAATATAATAATATAAAATTACTATAATAAAAATAATAATAATATAATATAAAAATATAATAATATAAAATTACTATAATAATATAAAATTACTATAATAATATACTATACTATAATACAATTACTATAATAATATAAAAAAGTTGACGAAAGGAATTAAAAAACATTTTGATTGGACTTTGAATTATTTTTTAGAACAAATTTTTAAACTATTTTATGAATTTTTTACAGGTTATATAATGAAAGATTTTTTTGTTTCAAAAGTTAATATATGGTTTAATAAAGACGATGATGATGCTGAAGAAGAAATAAAATGTCATTATTGGAATAATCTTTATTAAAAATTTATTTAGATAAATTATAAAAAAAATATTGGTGAAATCAATCTAAACGTGAAGGAAAAAATAAACGTAAAAAACTTTTTTTGCGTTTATCTTTTTCTTCATGTTAAATTGTGATTTATTTTTAGATGAATAAAGAAAAACATGATAAAGATTTTCAAATATTTGGAAGGTGTATACGAATAAATACTAGTTTGGATGATGAATATGCTGACAAATCAGTGATAAATTTAGAACTTAAAAAATATTAAAAATTATTGTTTTAGAAGTCAAAGGAAACAGATATTTATGTGAACGACTTCGATACCAAACTATATCTAATTGTTTTGTTACTAATTTGAAGGAAGTGTTTTGGCATGCTTATTCTTTACCTATAGAAAAAAGTGTTACGATACTACATACTCATTTGATTTTGATTTAAAGTATGATTGAAACTTGTAAAAAAGGAATAAAAATATCTGAAGATATACTTAAAAAATATAATTATTGCACTGAAAGTCATAAAAGTTTTTTAAAATTTAAAAACGATTAAAAAATATCATGTTAGAATGTTTAAATTTATATATTTGTTGTCCGTATTGTGAATATAATAAATATAAATAATTTTTTTTAGATGATAACAGAAACTAAATTAAACGATATTTTGGATATGTTAGAAATGGTCGCCTTTTCTATCCGTTCACGTAAAAAAATTTATTAAATGAATTACGTACCACGGAGGTTGAAATGGAAAAAGCGTATATGAAGCAAATACAAGAACAATTATACAAAAAAATGAATTGTGAATTTGTAGATGAATATAATTGGGGTACGTTGAAATCAACAAATAAAAGACAAGTGCCAATAAGAGTGTGTGCGTTTGTAATAGTTTTAATTTTATCTAAATTTAACATAATAAATGGAGACATTAAAACTGACGAATTTTTTGAATTTTATCAATTTTTTCAAAATTATCAAGGCAAAGAAAAATTTATTAATGAATTAAATGAAAAAATTGAAAATAACTTGAGATGGTATCAAGAGAAACGAAGACTGACAGAATTAAAACTCAAAGACATTATGAAAACTTTTAAAGATCGAAATTTAGCTAATTTATCAGTGGATGAAACGCTTACTGGATTGAATTTTACTTTATCACAATTGTACGAAAAAGCTTTAGCCTATAAAGAAACATGTGGAAATTGCAAAATTATAAAACATTTTGATCAACTTGAAAAACTTAAAGTTCCAGAATCATTCTGGACTAATTGGACTCAATTTTTTTATTACCAATTTGCGGATAATTATGTTATTTTAATTTTGTTAGAAGTGTTGTTGGAAAATTTTCCAGTTTATAGTGATAAAGAATTTAATGAATTTTATTATGTTTTTAAAAACTATGATAAAAAACTAATTATTGAACAAGTGAATGTTAAAGTATGCGAATATGTTGAAAAACTTTTTTATTATTAAAAAATATTTTTTTGTAATTTTTTTTAGATGGAATTAACAGAAACATTATTAAATGAATTAATGTGGGTTTTTAATGAAACATGTCTTAGAGAAAGGTTAACCTTGGAAAAATTTCGTTATTATGTTTTACGTTTTGATGAACAAAATTGGAACCACAACGATACAACAATCATTCAAAGAATTCAACATGATTTAAAATGTTTTGGAATACCTCATTTTGTGGTTTTAATAATTTTGCAATACATGTCACAACATTTTCACGTTTATTTAAACGAAGAGTTTTATAGATTTTATTATTTTAATCAAAATATACACATAATAATAAAAAAACAATGGATTAAAGAAGTAAATTTAAAATTAGATCGCATTGAGGAAATGATTGAATTTTTGCATGAATGATTGTATTTTTTTTATAAATTTATTTTAGATTAGTAAATATGGATATTCAAAGAAAATATTCACAAGAAAACACATTTAAAAAAATAATAATTAAAAAACATAACGTTATTGAAACGGATGTAAAAAAGAACTCATTTTAAATTTATTGACTTCTGGCATGTTAGAGTAGATGAAAGACAAAGAATTTGTAAAAAATATAAAAAAATATGAAAAATATCGTAAACTTGAAATGTATCATTTATCGTTGATGATGTGGTTTGCAAAATATGCAATAATTTTACTTTACGGTTTATAAACAATTTTTCAATTTAATTAAAAAAATTTTTTTTTAGAAAATAAAATGAATTTGTCACCAAAACAAAATATTGCTATTCAATGGCTTGATGAAGGATTAACTTTTTTTATTACCGGTAGTGCTGGTTGTGGTAAAAGTTATTTGCTTAATGCTTTAGCTTCTAGCAATCAACTCATAAAAAACATTGAAATTACAGCAAGTACTGGTAAAGCAGCTCATCAAATTAAAGGTATGACTATACATAGTTTTGCTGGTAATGAAGTTGGTACCAAACCTATGGAATATTATTATAACCACATGACACTAGACGTTTTTAACAGATGGAGAAATACGCATGTTTTAATTATTGATGAAATTTCGATGATTAACGCACAAACTTTTGATTTATTGCATAATTTAGCGTGTAAAATAAATCAATGTTCCGATGAATTATTTGGTGGAATTCAAGTTATTGTTTGTGGTGATTTTTATCAATTGCCGCCTGTAAAAGGTGATTATGTTTTTAAATCAACAATATGGAAGCAATATATGCATAACGTTCTTGAGTTAACCGAATGTTTTAGACAAAAAAATCTTGAATTTTTAAACGCGTTAAATGAAATACGATTAGGAAAAGTAACAGATAAAACTGTCAATCTTTTAATGACCAGACATTTTGAAAATGACGTAAATATAAATTCGAAATACGTGCGTTTGTTTTTTTTAAATCAAGAAGTGGCTTTTTATAATTTACATAAAATAAACGATATTCGATCTGAAGAAAAATGGTTTCATTCTAAAGATGTTAATAAAAATCCCAAAGTCAATCATATGTTTCAAATTCCTACTTGTGTACTTTTAAAAGAAGGAGCTGTTGTCATGTTAGTAAAAAATGTAAACGTAGAAGAAGGGTTGTGTAACGGTACGATTGGCGTAGTGACGTTTATTGAATCAAATGGTGTTTGGGTTTGTATAAACGGTAGAGAATTTAAAATTAAAAATATAAAAGAAGACATTTTAAATTGTACTCATTCCGTTATAGCTTCAAGATTTGTTTTATCTTTAAAGTTAGCATTTTCTTTTACTGTACACAAAGCTCAAGGATGTACATTAAACGAAGCAGTTTTAAATTTTAATAGTAAAGCGTTTGTTTCATCACTTATTTATGTAGCTTTATCGCGAGTTTGTAATTTAAATGGCATTTATATTATTCATAAAAATAAAAAAGAACTAAGAAATGTATTAAAAAACATATCGATAGATAAAGATGTTGAACTCTTTTATAAAAATTGTATAAAAAAATAATTTTTTTAGCAACATAAATAAAATCCATTTTCAAGTTAAAATTGTTGAAGAAAAATTAGCAAACGAAAGTTATTATAGAGAAACGTTTTATTATGTAAAAGACAATTACAAAGATGAAGATGTTATAGAAGAAATTGAATTAAACGAGCAAGTGCAATCTCCCGACGAAATTATTCATCATATCAATGAAAAAACACAAGTTAGTTTTGATAACGAATTAAAAAAGTTTATCTTTTGCTGATTTGTTTTAAAACTTTTTAATAGGATATAATATTATATCTCTTTGTGCAAAGACTACAGAAGACGGTTATTGTAAAATTATTAAACGTTGTTACAATTCACCTATTTATTATATTAAACCGCTAGAAGGAGCTATTAATTTGCAATATTTAAAAGACAACAATATTCGATCTGTTTTTAACATTTTAGAAAACGATAGCGGATGGAGAATAATTCGGCTATGTAGTTTTAAAGTAAAAACATTGAGTAATTTAACCGAAAAATCTATGATGAAACTCAGAAACTACGAACTGAGCGGGGACAAAAGATTATCTGAGCTTTCTCCCGATACCAGAATAAAAAAAAGACAAAAAAATTCTGAAAGGAACAAACAATATTATCAAAAAAATAAGAATAACTTATCTCCTGAAGAATTAAGGAAAAAAAGACAAAAAAATTCTGAAAGAAATAAAAAATATTATCAAAAAATGATGAATAATTTAACTCCTGAAGAAAATCTGAAAAGTTTAAAAAATATTATCAAAAAAATAAAACTAAAATTTCTTACAATAAAAGAAAATACAAAGAAGAAAATCAAGATGAATGGTTTGGTGAATGGTATCGACCTCATTTTTTAACCGGTTGGAAAAATCAAAAAAGTATTTCATTTAAATTATTATCGTACGAACAAAAAAGAAAATCGTTTTTAGATTACAGCATACTGTTTGACGATGGTTTGTGTTTTTACTCTGCTTTTGTCATTTCGCTGCTCATACGAAAATGGATCGTAAACACAATTAAAGAATAGAATGAAAAAGTAATTGAAAAAAATGGTCAAGATTTGTATTCAGAAGAAAATATATTACAGCTTCTTTTTGATAATGAAAATGATACGTGGTTAGAACCTTTAAGATTAAAATTGTTAAAAGAAAAAAGTAAAAATTTATCATTTCTTGAACTGTCAAATTTGTGTCAAACTTTTGCTTACGAAAATAGTTTTGATCGAATAAACATTCAAATTTTTTCAATGAATAAAAAAAATGTAAACGTTCGTTATTTACATCCTAACATGAAGTCAAAATATAAAAGCGTTCTTACCGAATTGTTAAAAGTAGTTTACGAAAGTGCCAACATTACTAAAGATGATCAAAATCCTCAAAGAGAGTTTATCAACGAAGAAGAAAGAGAACGAGCTAATCAACGTAAAAAAACAATCAATACAATAAAAATTTGTTTTTATGAAAGGAATGGTTTTCATCACGCTGTAAGCATGCTCAATGAACGTTTTGTTATTTCATACAAAAATAATTTATTATTTCAATGTCCAGAATGTGGTCTTAAATATATTAATTCTACTCATGAATGTAAAGGATTTTATAAATCTAACAAATTCGTATACGGAGAAAAAAGACATTATTATGAACCTCAAAACAACCTTATAAATACTAGTCGTAACATATTTCCGTTTTTTATTACTTTTGATTGTGAAACGAGCTTTCAAAAATATAATTTAAAAGAAACTGAGCAAATAAAACCTTTGTCTGATTTGTCTTATTATTGTCACGCGGTCATTGTTCAATGTTTGTCTGAAAATTTAGCAAAAAATTGTTTTGGTTTAGACGAACGAGGTCAAGTGATCACGCAATGGGTTTTATATTACGAGAACACAATCGAAAGTTTAAAAATAAATCCTTTAACTCAATTACCTGTTACTTTTAGAGAATGCGTTTCTTTACTTTAAAAAACACATCGAGAAAATTTGTGGAAAAAATTAAACGAAAACGACAAAAACGTTGAAAAACTCAAAACAGAATTAAGAGTTTACGACTTGATCGTTTGAGCAGACACTTTAGTTCGTTTAACCTATAAAATATGTTTACCTCGTTCTCAAAACTTGAACATTTTCCATTATGAAAAATGCATTGTGTGGCAAGAAGAAAATCCTTTATGTAGCATTTGTAGATGGCCTGCCGACAAAATTCGCAAATCTGACATTTACAAATATAAAATGACTACAATGTTAGATCACGAAATTAATTTGTTAAATCATAACGAATTTCGATTTTATAACGACAAACGCGTTCAAGTTGTTAATTTTGTGTTCAAAAGAGTAAGTAAATTGGAATTGTTTATGCTGAAACCGTCAACTCAAAATTATTTATTAACAAACGATTCAGAAAAAGATAAAGGCGATTTGCTTCAAATTTCGACTTTGTTTTATATTTGCTGTAGATGGTGGGAAAAATTTGAACGCACGTTAATAACCAACGGTTTTTTGAGCGAATATGTTAGAGTAAGTTCATTAGAACTGATAGAGTATATGAAATGTTTAGGAAAACTTATTATGAACGAGGAACAAATTGACGTGTGGTTTGAAAATGATCTTATTGAACTGTTGGAAGACTCTTATTTTTTTATATGTTTTTTTCAAAAGTGTATTAAAGAAGTTTGAATTTATTGGAAAAACGAATACGGTATGGGCATAAAAGATGCTGTTACGTTTTTACATTTATTGTCTCGATTACAACTGCCTTATGCTAATTTGTGGTTTCATTGCATGCTACAACCTTTTAATAACGAATTTGAAAAAAAATCAACTTTAAAAGATTTGATACAAGACAATAAAAAAAGAGAAGAAATATTAAAAGATTGTCACGGTTTGTTGTCTAGTTTCGAAGATTATTTGGTTATCGATCACGATCATTTTTCTGGTGAAATTTACGGATTAGCTCATTATTATTGTAATAAAAATTTAGCTCGCTTTAGCAGCAAACTTTCTTGTCCTTTGTTTGCGCACAACGCTTCTTTTGACAAATCGTATCATGATTGTTGAAGAATTGAAAAAAATTTTAGACGTTGCTTTATACGATAACAATTTAGAAGAAGAAGAAATACCTTTTAACTCTTTTTTTAAAGCATAGCAATTTGGAGAAAACATTTGTCATTTCAAAAGGTGCGAGCAAATTTAACGTTATTTGCAAAGGCAAACACATTAAAATTGTAGACACTTTAAAAATTTTAAACTGCTCGTTAGATCAAGCGAGTAGCATGTTATCTAAAAAAGCTCAAAATCAAATTGTCAACAGCATGCTTCATTACTTGTTACCGTTTTATCCTCAAAATAATCAACTAGCGGACAACGAAGAGTTTAAAGCCTGTTTTATAAAAAAGACTCTTTTTCCCTATTCTCAAATTTCTGAAACATTTTTTAACATTGAATACAAAAGAATACCTTCTATTGAATTGTTTGCTAAAAACGACTTGATGAAATCAAAAACGCTAGAAGACGAAATCAAAAAAATCAAAGAGGCTTATGAAACTGTGACTAAACTATGGCATTTTTTAAACTTGAAAAATTTAAAATCTTTGTTGCATATATACACTGTTTTGGATGCAGTCGTTTTAGGTTCAGTTATGGTCGATTTTGACGAAAGAACGTTTCAGTTTAATCGATTTCGCATGCTTTCGCATTTGAGCATATTTAGTTATGTCAGCAAATTAAATTCAATGATAAGTCAAATTCAAATACAATATTCTCCGTCCGAAGAGCACGAACGCATGATTGAAAAAAGCGTTAGAGGAGGAATGTCAACAAACGGTTCTCAAAGATATGCTATCGATACGGATTATTTTGAAAACAAAATAAAAGAACTCGGATTAAAGAGCAATATTAAGGGTTGTTTGTTTTTTTTAGACGAAAACGGTCAAAACGGCGGAGCTCAATTAAAACCCTTACCGTTTCAAATGAAATATTCTTTTGATTTAGAATGTCGAACTTTAGAAGATGTCATTGAAAAATATCATCGCGTCAATACAAACGGTTTTTCCACAAGCGCATTAGTTCATTGTCAAATAAGAATGAAACCAGAGTATCAAGATAAAGTAGGTGGTTTTTCACCTATGGTCGAAAAGGAGATTATTCCTTTAAAAGATTTTTCGCCTACAGAAATTGTAACTAAAAGAGTTTTAAAAAATAACGGACGATACACTATTGAAAAAGATAAAACTCCTAAATTAATAATGAAATTGAGTTCACACGAAACTTGCGAATTTTTGGATACGTTGATTTGGTTGACAACATTTTGCGGTTGCGTTGTTGAAAAAATATATAAAGTATTACCTTTTGAAAAAACAAAAGAAGCTATTAAAAACGGTGATAAAGTAGTTGACGTTTCAGCTAAACTTCACACCAATGGACATTACGGTTACAAAAGTCAAAACACGTCTATCAAATTAACAAGTCAATTTTTTAATCACGAAGAAAAAGCGTTTCAAAATTTAATAAATCAATTTCAAGAAGTTCGGTTAACGTTGTTACAAGAAGATCATACGGATGATAAAATTAAATTGTTATTTCCTTTTCATTTTCAAAATTTGCTGTATAAAGACAATGAATTTGTTGGTATTGATCCTAATAGATACAAGCTTGATATATTTGAAAAAAAAATTTGCATCGACGAATACGTTACCAAAGATTTTACGTACGACAAATACTTTATAGAATTTATCTTTAACAAAATCCTTGACGTTAAAACCAAAACCGTTTTATTTAGTGGTAAACATAACGATGAACTTCAAGACATTTTGAACTGTTAAAATCTGACGTTAACATGTATAAAGATAGTCTTGTATTTGTAATGAGCGAAAAATGTGGTTTGTTTAACAAACAAATGCGTTATGTGGCTTCTCAAATACTTTCTTATGTTAAACTTAACGTTACGCGATTCGGATGGGAATTGGGAGAAGTGTTAAGAAGTCACGGTGCCGAAAAACATTTAGTAGTTACGGATACTGATTCCGGGTGTTTTTTTATAACTAAAAAAACAGACAAAAAACAAGAAATTTTTCGTTCAAAAGTAGAAAAATGGATTTATTTTTCAAAAATTAGTCAAAAATGGATGGATTATTCCAATTACCCAAAAAACCACAATTTTTATTCACCTTTATATGCAAAAGAAGGCGATCATTTTCAAAACGAAGTTTCTCCTCCGTCTTACATTGCACAAGTTTTTGCTATGGCGCCTAAGTGTTACAGCGCTCACATTATAAAAAAGAAGAAATACAAGACGCAGGAGAAAGCGATCACAAAAATCGAGCAAAAGGTTTACCAAATTATCAATTATGCTATACGCATTACGTCAACGCTTTTAACACGTACAAAGCAGAAAAACTATTGAAAGAAATACCTAATCAATTAGAAAAGAATTGCAACCTTTTGTTCAAAACAGAATGAATTTAAATTATAAATTTGTAACCATTAACGAACACGTTATCGAGTTTTTGAAAAAGTTTACTCAAAAAAATTATGTTTTTGACGACGAAATATTGACAGAAATACGCGATTGTTATCGATTAGATCCTATCCGAGAAGCCAATTTAAAAGTTTTACCCGATATTGAAAAATTTTGCAGCGACGAACACGTACAAACTTTATTAGAATTTGAAAAAAACATTATAAAATCATCGGAACGATACAATACATTGATCACGTTTAATCGTGAAGTTTTAATCCCTCTATTATTTGATTTAAAAAATTATAAACCGTAAAAAAAAAAATTTTATTTTAAACAAGAAAATGGAGTTTAATTTGTTTGATCAAATATTCACTACTAAACAACTTGAAACTAAATTAATTGAAATTGGTTTTAAAAATTTTTATTTAATAGAAAATAAGGAAGGAGAAAAAACCGTTCATTATACTTCTAAATTAATATGTGTTAATCTTAACGGACGAATTCTCATACCTGATCTATTTTTAGAATGTACAAACTGTTTTATTTGTTTTTTTAAACAAATTAATTTTGAAGGTTGTTTTGAAGACAGTTGCAATATATGTATTTCACAATCTCAATTTAAAAAATGTACATTATAACTGCGACTGTCTTTTAGAAAATATAAAAAATGAATAACGAAAAAATGGATAACGATAAAAATGAAGAAAACAAAAATTTAATTTACAACAATACATTTTTGTTACAATTATCAAAAGAATTAAGTATTGATTGGAAAAGATGTGGTAGATATTTAAACGTTAACGAAAAACAATTAGATTTGATTAAAAACAATAATAGCAAAACTATGGATCGAAGTTTTCAAATGTTGAAAACAAGTATATACGAAAACAAGTTGACTATGGATCGATTGTTTAAAGTTTTGGAAATTTTGCCACGCAATGATATCAAAACAAACATTTTAAAAAAATATTATTGACTATTATCTTTAATGTAAAAAATTTTTTTTTTATAAAGAAAATAAAAAATATATATATAAAAAGTTAGAAGTTTTTTTTTGTCATTAAAAAAATGGAAGAAAAAGAAGAAAAACAATTGAAACTCCAATTGAAAATGATCCTCCAAAAATTGAAAAAAAAGATTCTAGAACGTTAACAGAAATATTAAACGAAAAAGGTTTTCACAGTTTTTATATAAAAGGTAAAAACGAAGAACCCGAAATTAAAGATGAAACAAATCAAACAAGTCAAGTTAAATTTAATATTTTTAAACCTTCAAAAGACATATACCCAGAAAACACAATAATTACGGGTCCTAATAACAGCGGTAAATCAACTATGGCACGTCAACTATTACATTACGGTAAATATCCTGATGCAGAAATGTTGTTTATAATACAAATGAGAGAACCTAGTGAAACTCAACACAAAACATGGAGAGAAATTATTAGTTCCACAAAAAGCAATTTGGAAGCTTATGATATTTTAACAGTAGATAGTCCCGAAAATTTAGACTCTGTTATTCAACGAACTATCAGTTTTTCTAAAGATAAATACGGTATTCAAAATAGCGATCATCGTTTATTAAAAACCATTTTTTTATTCGACGACATTAGCGCTTTCTGTCTCAAAAGTCAACAATACACTAGCGCATGTTCCAGCGGTTCTCATCACGGTGTAGGTACCATTACAGTCTTTCACGCTGTTTCTTCTAAATCGAGTCAAGTTTAGAACAACTTGGTTTTTAATTACAAATGCATCATTTCGTTTGACAACAACAGCGAAATTGAAAAAATATTCAAAAACGATTTTCCATCTGCAGATAAAAAATGAATAACGTTGTTAGTGATTTGCTCAACAAAGAAACATCTAGTCAACACGGACATTAAGCATTGTTTAAAAGAAATTGTTCTGTAGCCAGATTGAGAACTCAAATTACTAATCCTAAAGAACAAAAAGTGTTTATACCCGTCAACGCTCAAGGCAAATTAGATTTTGATTATAACGAAATGAGCGTCAACAAAAAAATAGTCTCTTCTCAATTGTTTCCGTACGTCAAAGATCATAAAAACTAATATTACATCACATCACAATCTTTTTTCTCAAAAATAAGAGAAGGAGAATCAGCCTAACGATGAAGAGAAAACGGATATAAATAACGAAAAAGAAAATCAAAACAAAAAAAGAAAATGGAGCGAAGGCAAAAGAGCAGCACTTTTGATTGAGGAAATTAAAAGAAGAAAACGTTATGGACTGTACGACTCCTCAGACTCTGAATACGAATCAAGCGAATCAGAATGATAAGGAAAGCGAAGAACTGTTACAACTTTTACAAAGCGATTACGAAGCTTGCAATCTCAAAACAACAAAACGAAAAGACATGAGACAAAAATTAGCTGTACGTAGTCATATTTTTATACCTAAAATGAACAAACGCAAAGGCATTGACGAAAACGAAATCAAAATATGGGTAAAAGAAATTTCGACACGTTTTAACGCTGTCAAAATGTTAAAATGTGAACTTTTGACTGATCACGAAAGACTGCAAATCAAAAACGCTTTTCAAGATTACGTTTGTTTAGAAATTAAATTGTTTGTCAAAGAAATTTTATATCCGTATCCTAAATTTAACGAAAACGGAAAAGTTATTTTAAAAAAAGAAAAACTGAAAGATAAAAATAAAGCCATATCAGATATTGTTTACAACAATTACGATGTTTTAAAAGAATATTTCAACTCTACTCGTTTTAAACTTTATCACAAAATTATAAATTATTACTCTAACAAATTAATTTCATTTGATACGCTACAACCTACAAAAACTGTTATCGATTTGTAAAGACAGCAATTTGATATTGACTATTGTCAAAAAGATTTGTACTATTTTGAAGATAAAATTGTGTTATTTTGAAAAAAAAAAAAAATTTTATTATGAAAAGATATAATCCTCACGATTTTTCTCAGAATCCCTTGCTCGCTTTGCGAAAAATACTGATATTTACAAAAAAATGAGATTACAAATGGAGGAAAAACAAGAACAAGAAACAGAAAGTATCCCTAACCCTAATCGAGAAGGTACAAACAAAACTGATTCTTCTAATTTAATTGAAAGATATGATTTACCTTCTTCCCTTATCTATGCAGACCCTTTAACTGCAGATGCCCAATTTTTAGGCAAAATAGACTTTCAACAGCAATTTAACAAATTGTTACCCGTCGAAACAATGCTAAACGGTGATTTGTCAACTTCGCTCATCAACGATCAAGAAAAATGGAAGACTTATCTTAACGTCGGAGGTGACGCTTACGCTTTTAGCAAATTAATTGGACAAAACAAATTCAACGAATTTAACAATCAAATCGATCAAAGAAATGTTAGCGAAACTTTAAGAATGATGAGAAACTTAAAAAAATTTACTCCTCAAGAAAATAATAACTCTTTAAATCCCTTGCCTCCTAACTCTGTACAAACGAGTTTAAATAATTTACCACAACGATCTACGTTAAACAACATTTAACAATCTAACAAAAAAGTTTACGTTTTGATTCCCATTTCACAATTTTTAACTTTTACGAATAAACCTAACGAAGCCGAAACAGCCAAACTTATGGGAAACTTAGCTAGACAAAAAATGGACAAATTAGCTCGTCATCTGTTAGACATGTGCAAAAATCAAGTCAATCGTACGTTTGGTTCTCATCAAATTTCCTTACGCGTTAATAAACCTAGAAGTGAGCTCGCAACTTTGAACAATTTAAAAATATACATTCATTATTTGTCAAACGTTATCGATGTAGAAGAATCGTTAGCTAGCATCATCAACAACGTTTCCAACACTTCTTACAAAATAATAAAAGATCACAAACAATATTCTTACTACGCTAACAAATTTTTAACTTTATTTGTTTCACCTCACAGTATGAGCAATTTGAGAATGGTAGCCGATTACTATCAGATCAAACATCTCACATTTGCTAAACTGTAGAATTATATAAAAAATTATAACATACCTTTTAGAAACGAAAGCCAATTAACGCCCGAAAGCTCCTATCAACAAACGTTTTCGAGACATCCTTATACGGTAATGACTAGTTCTTTTTAGAAAGCAATTCTTTAACGGACAAAAGTTTTTCGGGTAATGTCGCTTTAAATCTTTTATCTGAAACAAAAGACATTGTCAATGCGTGGTTGTTGCAATACGGAGAAATGTTTAGAGGACACAAATTTGATATTTTGTCAGATTTCATCAAAAGCAATAACGTTTATATGATTGACAAAAACATTTACAATGTCATGATCAACATCTACGATACGAACGTAGTTCAAAACTTACCTGTATGCGAACACATGTTATATCTTACTTTTAAAACGTTTTTTTCGAATCCGCCTTCTTTACCATTTAGAGACGTCGACGACGTCGTGCACTTGCAAGACAATGTGGCGACAACGTGCATGAAAGCTAACTAGTACAGTTTTTTAGAAAACATTCAAAGTAATTCTAATCAATTTTACAATACGGAAGCAAGCATTAAGCAAAAAACGTTAATTAAAATGATGATGGTAATAGGTACTTTATATAGTTCGCAACTCTCTCGTTTAGTTCTTCTTTTACCTTCTTATAAAAAATGTTTTGAAATTAGTTCAAGCAATTTAATTGACATTCAAAAATTTGCAAACATTTTAAAATCAGCTACCAAATTAAAACCAATCAATTTGTTTCTTGAACCCGAAATTGATTTACTTTTTCCAATTGCAGTTTTTACAAAAACACCTACTTTTGCACCTCATTCTTTATTACCTACACCCGAATCTATGTTGTATTCTCCAAAAGAATCTACTCCCTTAGAAGTAAAAAAACCAGAAGAAAAAGAAGAACCTGTTGAAGAAGAAGAACCTGTAGGAGCTACCGCTTTACCTACCGAAGCAGCTCCCGCCAGTTCTTTTACTCCGGTAGAAAGTTTTACAACGCCTGTTAAACTCGTAAAAAGAAATATCCTCTAAGAAAAAAATTAGAAGACATTTAAAAAAAAAATGGACGACGCGTTAAGAGATAAAATTGACAAACTTGTTGAAAACCAACTTGATGAATTACCTAGTCATTTGTTTGGCATGACCAACTTGTTTAAAATAAAAAAAATAATGGTACAAATGAACACTTTGAAAAAAAATGCTACAGATTTAAAATTTTACGAAAATATGATAACGTTATTAGAAGATTCGGTTTACGCAAAATGGGAAGGAATGATAACGGCTTGGTCTCATCAAACGCAACTTTTTAAAAAAACAACTAGCGTCAACGTCAAAAGTCAAGCACCTAGAAAACCTTACGTTTACGAAACTGATCAATTTTCTTACGAAAAACCGCACCAATATTTTCAAGCCGATTTAGCAGACATGGAAAGTTTTAACTTCAATCCCGGTTATCGACCTGATTATTGTTTAGTAGTAGTTGACGGTGTTTCAGGAAAAGTATATTTGAGAGTTATGAAAAAAAAAACTGCCAAAAAAACAGTCAGCAGCATTCAACATATTTTTAAAGACATTTTTAAAACTGTTCAACGAGACGACAAATTTTTTATTTATTTACAAACAGACGAAGGTACAGAGTTTTTCAATTCCAAATGGAAAGAATGGTGTGAAGCCGAAAACATTCATCACTTTCATAGTAAAAATTACGGGAAAGCCTACATAGCAGAATCGGTCATTGGACGTTTAAAATTACTTTATCAAAAATTAAAAAACCAAGGAAAACTTAAAAAAATGAATTGAAGTTATTATATCGAAGAAATTGAACAAAAACTAAACGAAAAAGAAAAATCAACGAGCGGAATAAGTCCAAAAGATTTAGACGCTGACGACGCTAAAGTTAAAGCTTTGCGAATGATAGATCAATACGTAAGCAACAAAAGACGAAAATACAATTTTTCGTCCAACATGTTGCATCGCGTAGAAAAAGAATACAAAAATCAAAAACTTAAAATTTTAAAACCTCTTTCTGTCGGAACAGAATGTTATTTGAGAAAATACAAAAAAGACGCCAAAGACACCTTTAGCAAATCGACCACGCGCAATCATCCGTATTGGGACACTACAAAACGCGTCATTGTCATAAAAGTCGGCAAACGCACCAACCCATCGGTGCAAGGATATATACCGGTTCATATTTATAAAGTAGGACAAGTCGACGATTCAAATACAACGCATAAAGTCAAGAGAGAAGATTTGTTACCTATTAACGAGGAGGACAAAGACATTTATTTTAAAAATTTTAACGAATATGTAAACACGTTTTATAAACCTTTGAAAAAATCTTTGCAAAAATCTGTAAAGGGAAAAAAATGAATAATTTAGTTTTTGATGACGTTTTAGGTGTAAATAAATATGATTGCAGTACGTATTTTTTTAGTCAAATTAAAAATAAAGAGCAAGAAAGTGTACATTATAACGTTTTGAACGATTTTAGTGTACCCTTATTTGCTAACGATCTAGATAAACCCTTTTTTAAAAACAACACCATTATGCATTTATCATCCATGGACGTTCCATTTAATTTTACACGTATAGACAAAAACATTTCGATAACAGAAAACAGTTACGGATTAAGAATGCAAACCAAACCGTCTATAAAAGAAATGATGACAGATATTCAAAACGACATGATATCCAATCCTAATAGGAAAATTCCATTTTACCTAGTAACTAAAAAAATTGTTTTGTATATCGATTTTGCTGTTTTACCAGGAGACACGTTTCAAAATTATGACATACTAAGAGTTGAACATATGGACGCAGTTCATTTGGAATTCATGTGTTCAATTATTGGTTATGGTAAACTATTTGGAGTAACGTATCCGAGTCCGTATCAAGACGATTTCTTAATTAGAAGATTAGAACTTTTTAATACAACTTTAAACAGAAGATTGAATTTTGCAGATTTTTTTTCAAATTATCAAAACAAAAGCAGTAATAATAGCATTCAAAAGTATTTCAATTTAAAATACTTATTTGACACCAACACACATTTACGTTATGTAACTAATAACAAAAATACTATTATTTCAAAACTAAGTATCGAAGCAAACGGAAATGTTAAACAATATATACAAAATTACTCTAACATTAATGCACCAAACTATAACTTTGTATGGTATTTTAAACAAAAAACCAACGAAAACTCAAACAACCCTTCCAATCTTTATCCTATAAGATCAAGTCTCTCTACCAAATCAAACGAACGAATATTATCTTATTTTGGTTTTTTTTCCAACCGAACAAATGCATCACAATACATAGTACAAGATTTTACATCATTAATACAATACAATTATTTATCTTATAAGTCAAGATATGATAACTTGTACAACTTTGCGTTATCTACTCAAACAAGCAAAAATTTTATGACTTACGTAAAACATCCACAAGTAGCATCAGGAGATGTAGCTAATCTTACTCCCGAAAAAGCTGTTATTTTAAATAATACAGAAGAAACTTTTGTTCGTCCTTTTATTCATATCATGGTAACACCTAACTACGGCGGAGCGCTTGTTCAAAATTCACCAAACGGTCCGTTAGTTCCAGACACGCACGACGCTAATATTTTAAGTGTTGATTTAGATGTTTATGTTAATAATTTATTACCAATTTTAGAAAGTGTAAAAACATCTAAAATGAAACACATTGTTCCATGGCAAATTGCCTTTTTTTTATTAAAAATAATAAGCAACACAAACACAATAAAGTCTGAAGGTAACATTTATAATATAGAAACTGATCTTAACGAAATTCCAATCCAAATTAACGCTTTATGGAAAATTTGGAACGATCAAGTTAACGTTAAAGACGCTAACAACAACTATACAGAAGAAAAAATGTCATTAACGGGTTTTGTAGACATTTTGAAAAACGCTTTTGGTTTTATTAGTACTAAACTTCTCTACATCTCTTCATCGGCTATAGGTATAGAACCAACAGAATTGTTTGCTTGCTTTTATCAAAGTTTTTTTCCAAAACCAAGTCGAAGAAAATATTATCGATTTACTTTACAAAACATACCGCTAGCTTCTTTACGTATACCTTTTTTTAACGTCGATCAAATCATATGGCCTGAACGCGAATTAAAAGAGATGGATATTTTTACTGAAAGTATAAACTTCAAATTGCCAAACAGTTTACTTAATTTAAATTTAAATAATCTTCCTTTTAACGAATTTATTTATGAAGGTACTAATATCTACTTTTATCAGAAATTCCTCAATCAATACAATTTTTCATCCATTCCTAACGACTATTATGGAAATTATTATACTTTTCGGTGTTTACCTTCGTTTAAACGAAATACATACGAAATCAATTTAAAATCACCGATACAAATTTTTAAAGCTATAATCACTTCAAATGCTACACGTAACAATTATTTTGAAATAAAAGGAAACCCAATTTCTCTTTACCATGCTCAATTTGGTTCACCTATTACGTTTACTACATCTCCTTCAAATTTACCTGAAGACATTTATAAAATAATATTGTCAGATTTATCTATGATTGCAAAATACAACGCAGAAACTTTTATTAAAGTTTTAATTTATTGTGAACAAACCAAATTTATTTTTTTGCTAACTTTAAAAATACCTCTAGTAACTACGGCTGCTTTTGAAAGAGCTACTTCATCGAGTTATAAAACGTGGTTAAACGGATCAAAAGCCATATTGCAAAACAACAACATTAACGATTTAGTATTTTATTGTACTTCGCTTAACGGACAACTTATTTATCAAAAAAAGAGCGACGGAAGCATTGTAAACACTTGGCCTGACAGTTTACCTTTGAAAAATATTATTTTAAAAATGTATCAACCTATCGGAAACAATCCTATACCTTATACTTTGCTTTTGCAAAGAGATCAATATAGTTTAAATAACGAAAGCAATCCGTTTACCATAGAAGTAGATCAAAACATGGTTAATACCATGACACAAGATTTTAGAATTTAAAAGAAAAAAATTGCTTTTTTAAGATGCACTTTAATGCAAATAAGTAATTTTAATAATACCGTTTCTAATTTACCTACTCCTACAGACACTCTTATTTTTATTAAATGTGATCAAAGCAACAAATTGTGGAATGTTTATGGACAGAAGATACGAACCCGGAATCGTTTCGTATTTTAAATTTTCTGATTATAATAATAGCACACAAGTATCAGTCAATATCGATTTTACTAAAAATCGCAAAACAGAAATACAAGGACAATTGACAACTTTTGATATTAACGACGTTGAAGATTGGAAAAAAACAAAATGGACTTTTTTTAACATAAAAAAAGAAGCACTTCAGTTTAGCAACTTAAGTAGTACTGTTTTTTTTAATCCTACTTTAAAAATTCAAATGATACCTTTTCACAATTGACAAAAAAAAATAAAGAAAATGAACCTTTTATACTCTGTAAAACAAAATGAGTCATTTTGTTAATTAGAAAAATTGTTATAAAAAGATGTGTTTTATTTTTTTTTTTTAAATTATAAAGAAAAAAAATGTCTCTTTTTTGCGCCAAAGGTAGATACGAAAGAAATTTAGTTAACGAATTAATACCGAAAAATTTAAAAAACTCGCAAAAAATACAGTTGAACGATATTCAAAATAAATTTTATCATCTTCAAAATCAACTGACACATTTTCCTACCAAATCAGAAGTTCTTAACATTAAATCTGAATTGGACGAAAAATGCGAACAATTAAAAAAATTAAAACAACATAAAGAACAAGACAATTACGAAGAAAAACAACAACGAAAAAAGAAAATTGTTAAAAAAAGTGAAATCGAAAAACCAAGACGTAAAAGAGTAAACTATACAGAAGAAGAAACCGAGAGTTCTCAAGAAGAGGAAGAAGAAGAACGGGTTGAAAAAAAACCAACAAAACCTAAAGTTTCGTTGACTTCGCACGTTTGTTCTCAATGTTTTCAAGAAGTAAAAGCCGTAGACGCTATTCACGGATTATGCAGAAGTTGCATTATTCAACAAAGAGCTATTTTATCCAGTCCTTTCATGCAAAATAACATTGAAAAAAAAAGCAAAAAAGATAAAATAAATAAAAAAAGTTTAATTGAACTTGGTTACACGCGTGCTTTGAAAGACGTTAAAAACAAAAAAATACCTTTTAAAAAAAATACTTCCGACTCTGACGATGAATAAATTGAAAAAATTATTTATAAAAACTTTAATTTTTTTTAAAAAGAAAGAAAGAAAGAAAAAATTATTTCACGATGGGTTCTTTGGCAAAATATATGAGAGCGGGTGACGGTAACCGTTATACACCCAATAATAATGGACCCGTTACTATAGACAATGTTTTAAAAAACGCAGAAGACGAAAATCGTCTGTTGGACGAAGCAACGAGTGGTAACCTTAGCGCAGAAATGAGCGAAGCTTTAAACGAAAAATATCCTGGTTTTATGACAGCTTTACCTCAAGACGAAGTCATTTCGGTTAATTATCAAAAATTAACGCCCGATTTAACTTCAGACATGTCGACCTTGATTACGTTTACTAATACGTTAAACGAATGGACAATACCTCAAGATTATATTTTAGAATTTGATTTGGGTCTTTATAAAACGTTAAATCCACCAACAAAATTTACCACTACTGCAGGCAATACAGATATAGTCTTGATGTCAAAAATTGCTTTAGTAGAGGGTATTATTTTTTACTTGTTTAAAAGCATAAAAGTCTTTCCCAATTATCAAAAAAATAACACTACACCTGCCAACAACGTTGTATACAATCGATCATACGATTGATTCAAACAAATGTTTATTAAAAAAAGCTATTTGAAAAGATTTAGAGAAGAAAATCTTAACAGAAATTTTGGTTTAACTGAAACTCTAGTGAATGGAGCAACCTGGGACGAAACAAGAGCCCTTATGACAACAAATGATAACGCAGCAAATATAAGACTTATGAGTAAAGTTGACGGATTTGCCGAATATCAAAACGTTATGAGAACTACTTATAACAGTAAAATGAACGAAAAAAGAGGTTTTCGATTTAGAGTTCCGTTGTGTTTGTTGTGCGAATTTTTTCAAATTAAAAGTTATTACGGAAAAGGTAAGCAGCTCAGACTCGAGTTCAATATCGAAACCGACATGGATCAACTTTTAGAATTTGTAAGACATGTTAGCGATGCCGACCAGACCGCTTTGGCTAACGTGGGTATTCAAATCAAAAATCCTGTTCTTTGGTTCAACACTTATAGAATCAAAGCTAGTTTGCCTTTAGAAAAATCTTTGTACATTAACAGTCACAAAGACGTACCTTATACTATACTTCGAGTTGCTCATTACGAGCAAGTCATTACCAACGTCGAAAACACAAACACGGTTACCGTTAATTTAGGTAACATAAAAACGGCAGACCTTGTACCTCATTGTATTTTGTTTTCATTACAAGCTAAAAAAGAAATGGATCACCTCACTAAAGCCAGCATGACTCCGGCCGAAATGGCTTGCACAATGATAACTAAAATTACATTTTACAATTTTAGAAGAACGTTTGTCAATTCGCCTGGCGACACTTATGAAATAGATTTGCAAAACAAAGTAGAAGATCAACAGCTTTGTTATCGCGGTTACATTTCTTTGTGTAAAGGTAACACGCCGTCTACTTTAAACATTAATAATTTTGCAGAGTTTTATACCGCAGACGATGAGACTTTTATTAAAAATTCAGACACTTATTTTAGTAAAACGGGTAATTTAACAGATTCTTTAGCAATAGACACAACAAGCGATTACAATTTTATTAACGACAAACCTCCAGCTACCATTGCCGGTAACAACTCTTTTCAAATTGTCGTCAATTTCACAGAACCTATTAGATCTGTACTCACTATATATTTACAATACGGAGCGCAGCTGATTCAAACCGGAACAGGAGAAGACGAAAATTATACATATTATCCTGCTAAATTTAAATCATCTTAACTCGTTATACAACGTTTTTATTTTGGTAAAATTGACCATGTTTGAATTGTATTTTTTTATGCATGTACGACTTTTTAATAGAAATAAAATTTAAAAAAAACATTATATTTGTTATTATTTAAAAAAAAACTATATGGCGCGAAAACGTTGCAGTAGTTGTAGAAAAAAAAGAGGTAAAGGTCATAGACGTAGATATCATCGAGGAAAAGGCAGAATATTTACTAAAGTAAAAAATATAGCTAGACGTTTACTTCGATCTGACTTAGGAGGTTACGCGCTCGATTATCTTCCAAAAACAACGCAATGTCTAGAAGACATCATAGCAGACATCACTGTAGACATCAAGGAAAAGGAAGAGTCTATTTACCTCCTTTAAAAGGAGCCGGTAGAAGAAAGCGAATGCGCGGTAAATTTCTTCTGATATTAGGCGCTTTATTGGCTGGTGGTTTATTACCTTCTCTAATACCTCGCTAACAAATTTATTTTTACAAAATGCGCAAAAGACTAATAAGAAAAAGTCATAAAAGACGTTTAAAAAGACGAATACGTGGTAAAGGATTAGGAGCTTTAGATTTAGCTGCAGGATTAACTGGTATATTAGCAGGAATACCATCATTGGTAACACTACAAGGAGCTAGTAAATTCTTATAAAAAAAATGAACATAAAACTAAATAAAAAAAAACGCACAAAAAGACGCTACAAAAGACGTAATAAAAGACGAATGCGAGGAAAATTTATCGGAGCGATAGGAGCAATAGCTTCAAGACTTTTACCAAGACTTTTACCCGTAATAGGAAGAGCTGTTTTAGGAGGTGCAGTTTCGGAAGGAATATCTTATGGAATAAATCAAATTGGAAAAGAAAATTTTTTTTTGTATCATTCTAATTTATTAAAAATTGTATTACAACCGTAAACTTTTTCGTGATTTAAATTAAATTTTTCGTATCCCTTATAATAATTGATAAAATTTTCCAACCGTTTTAATAACACGACTAATTGTTTGTTACGTGTGTCAAACCTCCATTTTATAAACGATTTTAAAATTGAATTCTTTTCTTTGTATCCCGGAGTATCGATTACAACGTTATAAAAATATTTTCTTCTTATACATGACAATACAAAACATATTTTATAAAGTTCTTCGTTTGATATTTCTGTAACGCAATCTAATTTGCCCATCATATCTTTGATTGATTTATATTTTCTTTTCTCTGGATTATTTAAAACATCTTTACATGTCTTTTTTATTTCTTTCAAGTTCATTCTTTTTCGATAGAAAAATAAAATAAAAGAAAACGAAAGCAAATTACAAATACATAACAAATTAAACAATATATTCCGCGTATTATCCAAGGTAGCAAGAATGCATAAATTTTACAACCAATACAATCAATAAAATTAAAGGAAACGTGCAAATCCGGAATAACAACTTTAAAAAGCTTCCAAATAAGTTTAAAAAATTACAAAATTTATTCGTTATATACTTCCACATTAAATTTAAATTATCTTTATATGACTTTTTTATTTCTTTCAAGTTCATTCTCTTTTTACTTTTTGTTTATGTTTTTCAATAGCATCGACTGCAAAACATAGCCAAACTGCAAAAAAATAATAAATTAAACAGTATACTCCTCCTATGATCCAAGGTATCACAAATTGTATAAATCCAGCAACAAGTACAACCAATAACATTAAAGGAATTGTGCAAATCTCTATTAACAACTTTAAAAAATTACAAAATTTATTCATTATACACTTCCACTGTAGTGACAAATTTTAGGAGGTTTTTCAGGTTCTGGCTTATACGGTTTTACAATAGCTACTAACGGTGTCGAGTTTTGAAATTGTTGTAATGGTTTGTTTTTTTCCATTTACTAAACAAAACAAAAATTCAAACTTTATCTACTCGTTGTCGCGCTTGATTAAACATATTAACATTTTTTTCAAGGATTAACATTTTTAAACAAATATCTTTTTTAAGGATTAACATTTCTTTTAAGGAATTAAGTTGCTAGTTGGTTGAATGATTGAAAACTCTGAAAATACTAGAAGGTATGATCATCAGGCCATCATAAAACAGAAACTAAAATTAAATGGAAAAACAGTAAAACCAGCTACAGATTTGAAGAAAAAATGGGATTACGCTGCTAAAACTTACAAAAATCACTCTGTTTAAACTTATGGGAGGCATCAAAAAGAAAGTCAGAATTTTTTGAAAAAATAATTTTTTTTTTTGTTTTTTCACTATTAAAATGTAATCTTTACAGTCTTAATTTTTCAGAAATATATTGATTTAAATACATTTAAGCTTTCTTACCTCTTTTTTTAATCAAGAAAGGTGGGCAGATTTTTTCGATAGCATGCCTTAAGTTAAATGTAAAGAGTAAATATAAGTATGATAAGTACGAATTCTAATGCAACTTATATAAAAAAGTGTTGAAACAAACCTGTTTCCTTCATAACTTGATCTTTAATAAGCCACTTGCTTCCGTGCATACTCAAAAGACGACAAACATCTTCTTTTTCATCGAAATTTAATTATCTTCTTTTTGGCAAATTGTTAAATAATTCCTACAAGTTGAAAAATTGTAAAATATCTAAAATATAAACTGTTTGTACCCTAATCATTTAGTAATTTAAAAAATGATACACAGTGAACACACACACAAAATTCAAGAGAAAATATATTTTAGGTAAAAGTCAAATTTAATAGCCAAACTTTATAAAACATTTTAAAGCGCTGATTTTATATATATTTATATATATAAATATATATATATATATATATATATATATATATATATATATATATATT
Source organism: Hydra vulgaris (assembly GCF_022113875.1). Classification (NCBI taxonomy): domain Eukaryota; kingdom Metazoa; phylum Cnidaria; class Hydrozoa; order Anthoathecata; family Hydridae; genus Hydra; species Hydra vulgaris. Next base: position 59,714,055 of record NC_061160.1, read on the forward strand.
ATATATATATATATATATATATATATATATATATATATATATATATATATATATATATATATATATTATTTTATCGTCGCGTCCATTTATTTTAATAACGTTTATAATCTATAGCTTTATATATTCTTTCTCCCATCCTATACAAAAATCTTTTCTATATATATATTAAATTAAAAAGTCCCATGAGAATATACTGTTAATTACAGTTGAAATAACTTACGTAGATGCGTGACTTTCAACACGCATCTACGTGATTTCTAACACGTACAATTCACCAACATAATAATAGAACATGCACTCTTGGTGAATTAACTCATAAGTCTAATCTTTGTGGGGGCTTTACTGTTCGTCCGGAGCGTGTTACTTGCAGCGCGTTGAGTTCTTGAGAATCATTTTGAACTTGAGCGACATCATCATCATAACTTCCTTTAACGTTATCAGTTTTATCGTTTAGTCTATAAAAAACATCGTTGACTGATTCATTTGAACTCTGTACGTCTGTACGGCGACGCAGGTGTGAAATGTGACGCGGATATACCCGATTCGCAGTTTCCACGTCAAACGACAAAGTATTTTGCTTTCGTACTACGCCTGGTATCCACGGCTGGTCACATTTTGTTTCTTGAGTTGGTTTTACCCAAACATTGTCACCCACTTTGAATTTCTCGCTTACGCTTTTCTCGTCTACCTTCCTCCGAGTATCGACGCCTGGGATGAAACATGTCGATCTTTTCTTGAATTGCTGGGATGGACTTTCAGTACAATTTGATGATATTGTCTCGTTGTACAGCAAGACTGCCAGAGCGATTGAACAATGTGAGCGAACGACCGTTCTTTTTATCGTTCTGTGTATACGTTCAACTATACCATTACCTTGAGCTCGATGTGCTGCTCGATATTCCAAATTAACATGCCATTCTTCAGCAAAACTTGTTAACGTGTTGGACCGAAATTCGTTGTCTATTAGAAGACATACTGGCGGACCAACTAAAGAGAATATTTCTTCGAGTCTACCAACAACTTCAGCAGCTGCTTTAGTTGCAAGTTTACGCCATATTGTATACCGTGATGGACCACAGTCAATAATTGATAAGTACAGTTCAGCATCTACATGCGTCACGTCAATGGCAACCCAATTCCAATTTTTTTCTACGCTTAGTTGGCCATTCCTCCACTTTACGGAGTAAGGATCAATGGAGTTACACTGGTTACAATTCGCAATTACTGCTGAAACCTCCTTACGTGATACATTCTTATTATTTCGCAAGAAAAGTTGTAATGTTCGAGCAACACCAAAATGACCAATTGAATGAATTTTCCATATGTCTTTTTGTTCAAGTAATCCAGCTGCACACACTGTTCTGCACCATTTTTGAGGGATTCGTGAGAGTCGATCAGCCAAATTTATCTCAGATGGAATCCATTGTACTGCGATCTGAATATCTTTTGCCACTTCCTTAATAGTATTCAATCGTCTTTGTACTAACAATTGAGAAATTCCCCGAGTTTTCACGCGATATTCTTCCTTCAAAACTGCGTTTAACCATCCTACGGTGCTCTTGCTATCACTGTATACTGTTAACTCTTTTATGCCTCACTTACTAGCTAAGTTTAGTCCTCGAAGTATAGAATCCAGTTCACTTATATTGATATGGTGTGTGTCACTCGCTGGCCGTAGCCATGCTGCGTCTTCAACAACTACTCCACCAATGAGCAGAACTACCCTAAGTCCTACAGATGATGCATCACAATAAAGCTCAGCTTTTCCATTAACTGGTACCAGCCATTTTCCACCAACCGGATCCTCTTTTTCCACACGGTAAAGCAACTCTTTCAGTTTTTCTTTACAATCTTCAGAAATAAAATCACACCAAGGTATATTTCCAGCTAAACGTTTGATGTATGAAGCTTGTAAACGCAAACTTCCTGCCACTGGGTAATTTCCAATAAGTTTGCCTAACTGGCTGAAAAGCTGTGATCGTGTGACTGCATTTAAAGATTCGAATTGTACCACATTGTCTCGTTTCCATATCAGTTCCCTGTTTTTATTTCTTTCGACTCTCAATCCTAAGACACGTCCTTGTTCAAGATCTTGTGGAGGTTTACATTGTAATCCGAATTTAAGCAGATGCTTTGCTACATTTTTCGCAGTTTCAACACTTTCGTCCACAAATATATCATCAATGTAGTTATCACATGCTTTCTTTACGGTTGAATTTAAATTGAGCACATGCCGAAGAATTGTGGTCATTATTGTTGGAACCACATTGATGCTAAAACGCATTCTGGTAAAACAATACCGTTGCCTATTTATAATCACCGTTTGATATGGCCAAAGTTTTTTATCAGTATGAATTTGGAGGTAGGCTTGTTTAAGATCGAGAATTTTTGCATTTTTTATTTTTCTCCAGCAACGCAGTTTTTCTTGACAAACGTCCGCATTTGCCGTATGACAATTAACAAATTCGTTGAGAGCTCGGAAATATATATATATATATATATATATATATATATATATATATATATATATATATATATATATATATATATATATATATATAAATATATATATATATATATATATGTATATATATATATATATATATATATATATATATATATGTATATATATATATATATATATATATATATATATGTATATATATATATATATATATATATATATATATATATATATATATATATATATATATATGTATATATATATATATTTATTTATATATATATATATATATATATATTTATATATACATATATATATATATATATATATATATATATATATATATATATATATATATATATATATATATATATATATATATTATATATATATATATATATATATATATATATATATATATATATATATATATATATATATATATATATATATATATATATATATATATATATATATATATATATATATATATATATATATATATATATATATATATATATATATATATATATATATAATCTTTGAATGTTATTTTCTTGTTATACGTTAAAATATGGTTAGAATTCAATAAATACAGCTGCGTATAAACTTTTTAAAAATATATATATATTTTTTTTTTCTCTAATATATAATTATTTCGTTATTTCGCTGATCTATTGTGATCAGCGTCATCAGGTTTAATAAACAAAATAGTTACAAAATCGTTATAGTAAAAACAAACCGTTAAAAAGATAACATTAAGAAGCCATAATATAATTCAGAAAAAAAAATTTTTTTTCTAACAACTGACGTCACCAGATTTTATTAAAAAATGAAGATTGTAGAGCAAGATAACCATTGACAGACGACTTAAAAGATTGCAAATTATATGAATCAGGAAAGCAAGATGAAGGAAGCGAATTCCAAAGAACTGATGTTCGAGCAAAAAAACTACACGAATGAGAGTTTTAGGTTTTTAGCACTTAGGAACAGTAACAAAAAAAGGATGAGACTTAATTGAATGACGAGTAACACGTGAATGAATTTTAGTAGATGGCACAAGAGACGCTAGCTCTTTAGAGCAGTGCCCATAATAGTATTTGTGGAAAAGAGAAAAAGTAGCAACATTACGACGATGTGACAGAGGTTGAAGGTTGGCTGCAAGAGCAGGTCCAACTGTTTACAACGCGTTTTTGCACCTTGTGTAAAAGAGAAAGGGCATCATTAGAAGATCCGCCCCAGATATGGCAACAGTATTCCATTTAAGGCCGGATTTGAGATTTATAAAGATATAGAATAGAATCCAGAGTAAGAAAGTGACGAGCTCGATAAAGAGAAGCAACTTTAGTAGATGCTAATTTTGCAATGGATTTGATATAAGATTTCTAAGAAAGATAAGAAGTAAGAGTTAATCCTAGAAGATGAAGGGTAGGAGACTCATCAAGTTCATTACTATTCATAAATATAGGAAGGTCTAAATTATTGCAATAACGATTGGCCGAAAAAAATTTAGTTTTATTTAAATTAAAGTTCACCAGCCACAGTGAGTCCCCTTCTTTATTAGAAGTGAGATCCTTTTCAAGCTCAGATGGTCCCTGCAAGCAATAAGAGGAAGTTGGCTTCTTATTGTGACAAGAATAAATGATAGCATCATCAGCGAACAATGCCACCTAAGATGTGAGAATATCTGGAAGCTCGTTAATGTAAATTAAAAAGAGTGTAGGGCCAAGGATTGAACCTTTGGGAACCCCTCAGGTTACAGAATAAGAAGGAAAGTGCTGTCCATCAAGGAAAACTTTTATTTTACGATTGGAAAGAAAGGATTCAATAATCATAAAGATGTTTCCAGATACACCGTAAGAAGAAAGCTTATGGAGGAGACCAGCATGCCAAACTTTATCAAACGATTTAGAAATGTCAAGAGCAATGGCCTTAACCTCTCCACATTTATCTAATGCCCAATAAAACCTATCGGTTATTACTGATAGCTAATCAGCCGTAGAACGAGAAGATCGTAATCAATTATGATGATCAGAAAGTAGGTTTAGAGATTCGAGATGAGAGATTATTTGTTTGCTAATTAAAGATTCAAAAACTTTGCTTATGATAGGAAAAAGACGAAAGGGACGGTAGTTAGATGAATAAGATCGCTCTTCAGAATTTTTTAAAATAAGAAAAACAGATGCTGCTTTCCAGCAGGCTGGAAAACAAGGTTCTGATAAGCACTTGTTAAGTAGTTTTGAAAGGATTGAGGACAGCTCCGGAGAACACTTCTGCAAGACTATAAAAGGTATGTTGTCCGGGCCGCAATCTGTAGAAAAGTCTAAGCGGGAAATCACTTTAGATGCAGAAGCTGGAGTAATACGAATGTCGAGAAATGGATCAATCTGTTTGGCGGCTATATCAGGTAGAACGCAACTAGTGGCATCAAGAGATGATATTGATGAAAAGTTCTTGGCAAACAATTCAGCAAAATCTTTAGATGAGGTGACAGTCTGAACCATACGAAAGAGGTGGAATTACAGACTTGCCTATATTATTGATACTATTAAAGATTCTCCAGAAGTCACGTGAGCCTAATTTTTGTGATAAAATAGGAAATATCATGATCTGAGAATAGCGGGTATTGATGAAAGACAAAACATTTTTACAATGGTTCCTGGCAATAATAAACAGACGTCTGTTTTCTGGAGAATTGTTTTACTGATAGATATAGAAGTAATGGATTCGATTGGCATTTGCAGCAGCACAATTTGAGGAAAACCATGAAGAACAGTAAGGCTTGTCCAGGAATCGTCGAGAGGGAAAAAAGGATTCCATGCCACCCTGAATTGACGAAGTTATGTAAGAAGCACATTTGTCAACAGGGAGACGAAAGATTTCTACCCAGGAGCCACCACCAAGAAAATCACGGAACGAGCCCCAGTCAGCTTTAAGGTATTTGTAAGATGTACGATGATAGGGGAACTCTGATGGTAAAGAAGAATGAGATAATAGTTTTGGAGAGACCAAACCATGATCAGACGCACCTAATAGTGAGTGTAAAGAAACTGAGCACTGACAAGTATCAGAAACAAGACATAAGTCGAGTAGAGAAGGTAAATGATTCGGGTTTGATTGTCTGGAAAGCGATTTGGAAGTTGATTATTTGAGTTAGGGATTGAGAAAAACAAAAGTTGTAGGCCTTAATGCCTGCAGAGTCACTGACACTAGAGCCAAGCCATTCAGTGTGATGAACATTAAAGTCACCGACAACAACAATATTGGCTGATAAAGAATGGATAAAGAGACAGGGCTTGGTCAATATGATCAGAAATAACATCAAGAAGAGTGCAGTCTTGAGATGAGGGAGAGCAATATAGAACAAAGAGAAAGGTGATAGAGTGAAGTGGTGCTAAACGAAAGCACATAAAAGAGTAGTCTGTGGATTCAAACCTAGTTTTCCAACAAATGGGTGAATTCTTACGTATGTAAATGCCCAGGCCAAGCATGTGACTATTGGAGTCTTTACGAATTAAAGGAAGATAACCATCAACAATAAGATCACAAGATGAGACGGCTGAACTCAAATTAGTCTAAGAAAGAGCAAGTAGATCTGGTGAACTTTGCAAGAGGTAAGACTCAACAGAAGAAAAGTTACTTCGAAGACTACAAATATTGGCGAACGATAGGTTTAGCGAACTTGGTGATGACTGTGAGTTTTTGTGGTTTATAGTTTTTGTTACTTTATTCATTCAACTTTAAACATAAGTGTTTATATAATAGTTCTAAAGAATTATTAACACAAAAATAGTTAGGTCTGATGAAACTAATAAGTTTATAATGTTACTAAAAGTAACATTATAAACTTATTAGTTTTTAATTAAGTACTACCATTTCTTCCACTAAGTTATTTGCTTTTACATTAGGCACCTATCCAATTGTTTCGAAACTTAACTCACACTTACTCTAATATAACTTTGTCTTTGTTTCCCTTCCACTTTATGGCTATATGAGTTTCATAAAGTAACTGGACATCTAGTTGCAAAGTTATAAAAAAGTTTTGTTACATAAATCAAGAACAATATTTATTGGGTGTTCTAAACTGCCTCATTTTTTAAAAATGATCCACACAAAATTTACTGGTACGGTCTGATAGGTGATGAACAATCTGAAAATATAAATAAAAATTTTGACAAACAAAATTAGTTCACATTTTTAGACAATCTAATCGATAATTACCTAGGTCAAAGGTTCTTTGATTCCATAACGATGTAATTAATTACACATTAGCGGTTTGATATATTGAAAAAAAAGCGCTTAATGTAGTTAATCAATTAGTTTAGACGTCATCATCCTGTGAAACATGTCAATATTTGTTTAGACAAAATTATAAAAAAATATAAAATTTAACTTCTTAAAGTAAATAATTATTTAATTACAAGCATATGATAAATTATATATTTGTATGATTTTGAATGAATATTATTAATGTTAATTCTGAATAAATTATTATTTAAACAGTTATATTATTGAACTCAAAATAAAATAAAATTTATATATGTAAATGGTTACTAGAAATGGGTGCCATGTGCGCCCCTGAACCAAATATTTATTAAGTATACAGAGTATCTATACTTCTTTGGCTTCCCTGGCTTCACTTCATATCTGAAAATAAATAAAATTTATAAATATAAATGACTGCTGAAAACGAGCGTCACGGGCAGCCATAAATTATCTAGTGCCCAAATAATAATAAATGCGTGAAAAGAGTCTAAATACTATAAAATACAATATCTATTAGACTTTGAAATAGTAGTACAATACATCAATGTACTTATTGTAATTTTTTTGATCCCAGCAATACAATACAATAGTTATTGTAATTGTTTTACATCACAGCAATACAATACAATAGTTAATGTAATTGTTTTACATCACAGCAATACAATACAATAGTTTTAGAGCTTCAATGTATTGTTAGAGAAAAAAAAAACAATACAATAGTTATTGTAGCTGTTTTTATTCACAGCAATACAACAACCATAAATAATGTTTTAATTGCATCTCTGGTGTTGCAATACAATATTATTGTATTGTAATAGTTATTGTATTTAATTTTTACAATAACAATAACAATAGTCCTAACCCTAGTTTTTACCATGTTTCACAAAAACACATTTAAGTTTGAAATTTTTTTGGTGTTGATTATACTCAAATGTATTTTTTTTTATTATTTAAAGTGTATAACTAGGAGCACCTAAACTAGAATAACTATGATGTTTAGTTACAAATTCATCGATATGAACAACACGACTACGGATATATAAATTTTCAATCAGAAATATGAATATCTGTTTGTAATCATTACTGTATAGTATAAACACATTTAAAAAAAAAAGTTGTGTCACAATCTGTAATCATGTGCTACTTTTATTAGGTATTTTAAGTATCCTCCAATATGTTCATTGTCTGAGAATGCTGTTAAAGCCAGAAACAAGGAAAACAAAACTGCAGTTATTCACGCTTGTCAAACTTTCTTGGCAGAAAACACTAGGGGTACAGCCAATCATTTGTTTGTGACATATGATATGTACCTCTATTGAGTGTTTTTTTAAATGTTGTGTTATTGTTAATAGTTTTGACTGTTTTTTTAATTTTTTATTTTTTTTTGATAAAGAAATCTCAATATAGTTTGTAATAACAGTTCAAAGTTTTGCTGTTTTTTGTTTTTGAAAAAAAATTTAAGAAATTATTTAATTTTAACTGTTAATTAACTAATCTACAAAGATCTATATCATGAACCAAAATGTTAATCTGATAAACTGTACTGCGTTGAGTTTTTTTTTTTAAAAAAAAAAAAACTATTTTCATAGCCACAAGTTATAAAAAACATCTATTCGAACGTTGAGAAACTTTGTAAGAAACTAATGAAAAAGAATTAGATGATAGCAAGTTTGTTTATAACTTTAATAAGTTTGTATTCAATCAAATTGTATATTAATAAATCGTGTAATGATATAGTTTGAGAAATTCTATAAAATATCAGCGTTTATATTTTTTTTGAATAAAAATATCCGGACTTATATTATTTTACGGATAAGTCAGAAATTAGTTTGGACGAAACAAAAAAAACACAGTAAACTGTTGTTTTTTTTTATAAAAACCAGATATTTTCCTTTTAAATATAGAAATATAAACAAAAATTGTTTTGTGAAATTATCAGCTCAATATTAGAGAGGGTGTCTCGATAAAAATACTCATCTTGGGCAGATGTTAACTGCATCCAGCTACTGTCTTGTAGAAGACCTCCGAGGCAAAGACTTTAGGGGTAAGCAGAAAAATTCTGCTAACCAGCCTAGAGCTATTGCTCTTGACATATCTAAAGCTTTCGACAAAGTTTGGCATGCTGGTCTTCTCCATAAACTTGCTTCATATGGTGTTTCTGGGAATGTTTTTGATATTATTAAATCATTTCTTTCTAACCGGTTTATTTAAGTCATCCTTGAAGGCCAAGACTCTTCTTTATTTCCAGTAACTTCTGGGGTTCCCCAAGGTTCCATCCTGGGCCCTGTTTTGTTTCTTATCTACATAAACGATCTTCCTGACAACCTTTCATCTAAAGTAGCTCTTTTTGCTGATGACTCAACTTTATACTCCTGTCTTGACAAAAAATTTTCTCTTTTCGATCGCCTAGAACAAGCAGCTGATCTTGAATCTGATCTCACTTCAGTAATAGATTGGGGTTCACAGTGGCTTGTGAATTTCAACTCTAACAAAACCCAGTTGTTTGCTGCACACAACTACCGTAATATGGTCAACATTCCTATATTAATGAATGGCAATCCTCTTACTAAATCCTCCTCTTTACGTCTTCTTCGATTATCGCTTACTACTGACCTTTCATGGAAACCATATATACAATCGATTGCTAAATTAGCTTCTGCTAAGGTTGCTTCTCTTTATCGTGCTCGCCTTTTCCTTACTTCTGATTCCATTCTCTACCTCTACAAATCTCTTATTCGTCCCTGTATGGAATACTGTTGTCATATTTGGGCTGGTTCTTCTAACGATTCACTTTCTCTTCTTGACAAGGTCCAAAATCGCATTGTAAATGTTGTTGGACCTGGACTATCTGCTAAGCTTGAACCTCTTTCCCATCGTCGTAAAGTTGCATTTCTTACTTTTTTCTACAAATACTATCTTGGTCACTGCTCAAAGGAGTAATTGCTCTATAACTCTGTTCTTTTTTTCCTAGTAACTCCCAACTTAATAGTGGTTGCTTGCAGCCTTGTTAGGAGTGAATGCAAATTGTTACTAATATAATATAATATATATTTCGCCATAAAGAAAATATTTACAAAATTAGACTTTAAAAACTGTATATACACGGCTGGGGCAAGAAGAAGATAAATTCAGTCTTATCGCCAAGCCCCTTCAAGCAAGAATATAAGTAACAAACAAAACAAAAAACCAAAAAACCAAAAAAAATCCGTTATTACAATATAATATATGCGTAAGGTACATATATAAATACAAATATCTAAAAAATTTTCATTAAAATTTAATATTTTTTATTATTATTTTTTTATTAGGATTTCAAATTTTAATAGTAAATAAAAATGAGATAAAACATGATAATTTAAGAAGATAAAGATTCAAATTAAATATCAAAAATTAATAAGTTAAAAATAAATTAAATATCAAGTAAAAAACAAGTGGTTACTCCTATTTAAAAGATTCAGAAGAAGTCAAGTTCATTGTCAATTATCAAAAGATTACTTTTTTTTTTTTTTTTTTAATTGAATAAGGAAAGAAATTTTTTTAAACTCATTAACCAATAGGGTGTTCCATAATTTAGGTCCTCTGATTGCTATCGAGAATCTAGTCGCAGAATACTATTTTTTTGGTTGAATATAATTGTTGTTTGAAAATCTTGTTGTTTATTTTTTCGAAAAATGAATTAAATAAAATGGGTGCCATTTTATTATCTACTTTGAACATAAATATAAAAATATGATATAGGTTAAGTTGAAATACGTTAAGTATTTTGAATTTATTAAAAAAAGCGATTCACATTTCCAATAATTCTTAGAGCGTGTTTTTGTTTAATTAGAAGCCCTTTATTTTTAGATACATTAGTGCTGCACCAAGCAACGTTAGCGTAATTTAGATAGCAATGAATAAAAGAAAAGTAAATAAGTTTTAAACAAGTTTGGTTCAACAACTGTTTTGCTTTGTATACAAGGCCTATATATTTCGAAATTTTATTTTGGATTATTCGTATGTGCTCCTTCCATGTTACGTTTTCATCTAAAACAACGCCTAGAAACAACAAAGAACTCTCTCTTTTGACATAAGAGTTATTAATAAAAAGCTTAGGAAGTTGTAAGGGTACGTTGTCTTTATTATGAAGACGATGGAAGAAAGTATATTTTGTTTTTTTATTATTTATGGACAATTTATTTGATATAAACCATTCGCTTAGTTTCACAAGCTCCTCGTTCACTGTTGTAGATAAAAAATTAATATCTTTATTTGAATAAAATATGTTAGTATCGTCAGCAAATAAAATTGAATTTAAGATATTGAAAAATTTACTCAAATCATTTATATAAATGAGAAATAAAAGCGGTCCTAGAATTGATCCTTGGGGGACTCCGCAGGTAATTGTCATCAAGTCTGTTTTCTCGCCATCATATAAAATGCATTGTTTCCTATTCTTTAAATAACTCTTAAACCAGCCTAAGTTAGAATTTATGATACCATGATTTTTAAGTTTATAAAGAAGAATATTATGATCTACGGTATCAAACGCTTTGCTCAGATCAATAAAGACACCTAAAGTAAATTTTTTTTCATCAAACGCTTTAAATATTTCATGCACAAGATTAATTATTGCGTGATCGGTCGAATGACCGGATTTAAACCCGAATTGTTTATTGTAAAGAATATTATTTACATTTAAGAAAGAATAAAGTCTATTATACATTTTACGCTCCAAAATCTTTGAAAAACAATTAAGAACAGAGATCGGTCTGTAGTTGGAAACATCAAAAGGATCACCTGTTTTAAAAATTGGTGTAACTTTTGCACCCTTTAGTTTTTCAGGAAAAATTCCATGTTTTAAAGATAAATTAAAAATATGTAAAAGTGGTATTGTTATATATTTTAGTGACTTAATAATAACCATACTGCTGATATCATCTAAACCGGAACTTTTGTTAATTTTTAACAAAGAAACTGCATTTAATAATTCTTCCTCCTTAAGTTCATGATTTGGCATAACAGCATTAGTTGATGTCAAGTATGATTTAAAACTTATTTGAGTTGGTTCAATTTTTTCAGCTAAATTTTTACCAGCATTAACAAAAAAGTTATTTAGCGTTTCAGCCACCATTGTTTTATTAAAAACTAGTTTACTATTTAATTTGAGATTTTTTGGCAAAGCATTTCTATCTAAACCTTTTTTGCCAATAACTTCTCTAATAATGCGCCATGTGTTTTGCGAACCATTACTTTTTATTATTTGATCTGAATAGTAATTAGCTTTTGAACGTCTCAAAGTTGACTCAAATAAACGTTTATAATTTTTATAGTTAGTTTCATTTTGTAGTGTTTTTTTTTTAAGATATTTACAATATAATCTCTGTTTTATTTTTGAAGATTTAATAATTCCCTTTGTTATCCAAGGTCTCATAAGGGATTTTTCTTTTAATAATTTTGTAACTATGGAAAATGCTTTGTTATAATATTGAAGAAACTTATTTAAGAAGATATCATAGGCCTCATCAGCATTTAAATTTATTAGAGTTTCGTCCCATTTTACGAATGATATAACATCATGAAAAGATTTAATAGAGGTATCGTTAATTAGTCGTTTTGTTACTTTCCTTTTTTGAGAATAAGACTTATCACATTTATTTGATATAATAAAAATTGGAAAATGGTCCGAAATATCCGTTTTAAATATACCAGTTTTTATTTTTGTTGTTAGAAATTCATTTGTAAAAATTTGATCTATTGATGTTGCACTATACTTAGTTACACGCGTGGGTTTATTTATTAATGGAATGTAACCAGATTGAAAAAAGACATTAAAGAAATTATTAATGTGCTTATATACGTCATAGTCAAAAATGTTGATGGTAACGTCACCAATAAAATACACACTTTCATTACAACTTGATTTATTTTTAATTACACTTTTAATGTGATTTTTGAACGCATTAATTTTTTCTGTAGGCGGTCTATATAACGCATGCACAATTATATTTCTTGAGGTTTCGCTAATGATTTCTACGCATAACGATTCATAGTCATTAGTGGTTGAACTTAAGTTTTGCATTAATTTGTATGATAATGAATTAATAATAAATATACATAAACCCCCACCTTCCTTGCTCCAACCTCTAACTTGGTGAACCACATTGTAATTAGGTATTTGGAAAATTGAATCGTTTTCAATATTTTTATCATGACACCAAGTTTTGCTAAGGCAAATAATGTTAAAACTAATTTTGATTTTATATAAAAACTGTTTTAATGATTCAAAGTTTTTTTGAATACTCCTAATATTAATATAGAGAATTGGAAATGAGTTATCATCCATTCCTTCCGTTATATTTTTTGAGTTTGAGTTATAATATAATGGATTAACATGTTTAATTACTTCATTATTATTATAAAAATTAAAATCAGGATCCGAACTTTGATGTAAAAGTGTTGAACTATTAATTTCAAATGTTTTAAACTCAAAATCGGGTCTGTCAGTTTCGTCAGCCATTTTAAATAAGAGTAGTTTTAATAAAAAAAAAACAAAAAAATATGATTATTCAAATTGATTTCTTAAAATCCTTTACAATTAATTTATCGTAAATAACAGTACAATACTTACCGTTGTTCCTGAGTATTTTTCTTTCTTCGAATAATTTTTTTCGTATTATTGCTGTTTCTACCGAATAATCTTCGTTTATAAATATTCCCGAACCTTTAAGTTTGTTTGCATTTTTCAGAATTTTTACTTTCTCTTTATAATAAAGTAACTTGATCACGATAGTTCTTGGTCTTTCTGTATTACGCTTTCCTGTCCAATGTGCTCTTTCTATTTTTACTCCATTTACATTTAAATTATTTTCAAGTATATTTATTATTTTAATTTCAGAATCATCCCAACTTTCTGACTCGTTTTCAGCAATTCCTTCAAATCTTAAGTTATTTCTTCTTTGCCGATCTTCCAGTTGTCGAATTTTTTCTTTGTCATTGCTTGCTAAACTAGATTTTGAACACATTTTGTTCTCTAAGTCACTAAACTTTTTATCGTGATTATCTTGATGGAACGATAGACTTTCTTCAATGTCCTTTAAAACTTTTTCGTAATTCAGTAACTGACTGTTTGACTTTGCTTGGTCGACTTTTCTCTTTTCGTTTTCTTTTTTTAAGGATTCGCATGTGGCTTTATTCAAAGTAATGTCTTTTTGTAATCCGTCGATTCGTTCATTAGTAATTTTTAAGTTTCCACTTATCAATTTCAAAATGTCCTTTTGTTTAAATTAAATTAAAAAAAAAAAAAAAAATATGTTGAATAGTTCTTTATTTATTAGCCTATTTCCTCATTTTGTATTAGAGCAATGCATAGTTTGTCGGTCCTCTATTTTTACTAGGTATTCAAATACATTTTAACTTGATGTTGCTATAGTGAAGACAATAATTCTTATTAGGTAGTCTATCAAAGTCTATCCACTTCGCGAATCTCCTGTTAATTGATCAAAATTGCATTATGGGATGTCCTGCCGGACCTCTTCCCCAACTAACACAAATAGTTTTTTTTTTAAATTATAACCTTTGTTGCTAAATATCTCAACTTTGTATTCAAGATATCTCAATTTTGTAACATTAAGATACATCAATTTTGTTAAGATTACCATTAGAATGGTTCAATAAGAATGAAGTGGGAAAAAAACATTTTATAGAACATAAAAAGGTTTGTAGAACAAAGTTAGTGTAATTTTTTTAGAACATAAAAGTATATTAATATACATAAAAGTTAATAACATTATACATCAACTAAACTTACTAATATTGTACATTATAATATTACAAAGTCTCATTACAAAGAATTAAATTGAAAAAATAATATCATAATATACCGAAGGGCAATACGTACAATATTTTTGAAATTGCAATTTGACTTATTAGGTGGATTTTATGAAATAAAAAACTCTTGTAAGAACAAAAAACAATAAAATTTTATTTAAAGTTATTTGGACATCTTATAATAAAAAAAAAAATTTTGAAAAAATAGTATTATAGTATATTGATTATAAAGAATACGTGCAACTTTTGATTTAATACGTTTAAAATTTTTTTGAAATAAAATATTCTTTCAATAACTAAAAACAAAACAATGTTTTTTTCCAAGTAAAGAGCATGTTCTTTATGTTGATTGTGCAAAAACTGAAAGTGACATTTTTTTTTCAATTTTATTAATGAGAATGATAAAGATATTTATTATTAAATTTCATAAAAGTTGTTTCCATTTCACAAACAAGTGATATAAAAGCTGATGAAAATGTGATTTGTGATAATGGTTTATGTCAATAAATTTTTAAATTTTTTTTTTAATGATTACAAGGAACAGTTACCTTGTTTTTATTTATAATTGATATTTCGGATCTATTTTAAAAGAAAGACTTATAATAAAATAAATCAAAATCTGTGTTTAATAAAAACTGTTTTGAATCAGTTTTGAACTGATGTAGAGAAGTTTTCTTTTCAAAAACAATGTTTGGGAATCTTTTCCGCAAAAGTGGTCCGCGATTCTGAATTGAATAAGAATTCTGTTTAGAATGAGATTTTGGAATAGCAAAGTGGCTTGCGGAAAATCTTTTTGCATATTTATGGTGTATTTCTTTAAAATAAGTTTCAAAGATTTTTGGGGACAGTCCATATTTTGCTTTATACATGAACTGCAGAACAAGATGGATATTGAGTTTGAAAATACTCAAGGCACGAACTATAAGTAAAAGTGGTTCACAAGGAATCACTCTACCACCTCCAAATATGATTCTAACAGCATGTTTTGTTTGCTATAAAGTTTAGCTTAGTGTGGTTAGTACTTGCCCATATGATGTTGCCGTAAGTTAACCCTACGGGCATTTGTATTTAAAAGTTACGTTCTAAATGTATTTTAAATGTCTTTTAAACGTCTTTTAAATACTCTTACATAAATAACGTTTAAAAAACGTTTAAAAGACATTTAGAACGTAACTTTTAAAAACAAATGCCCGTTGGGAAGTAACTATGTATGAAAGAATAATATAAATTTTTTAAGAACCTAAAACTTAAAATTGGCCTAACTCTATAAATCATTCCAATGTTTTTTGAGATTTTTTTTAAAATTAACACCTAAAAATTTACAGATATTTGTCTTTTAATGTTAGTTTTATTTATTAAGAGATTACGCAAAATAAGCGGTATTTTTTTTTAGTTTTGTTTAGTTTGTGGAAAAGATAAAATTTAGTTTTTTGAACATTTAAAGACAATTTGTTGCATTTAAACCATTTATTTACTTTATTTAGTTCTTCATTTACTACTGTAAAAAGTGTTTCAATATTTTTGAGAATAAAAAGGTTCGAGTCATCTACGAATAAAATAAAATTTAATAGGTTTGACGTTGAAGACAAATCATTTATGTATAGTAAGAAAACTAAAGGTCTTAGTATGTTATTTTCTGTTTCATAAATTCTACATTTAGTGGTTGTTTAGTTACAACACTTCATAAAATCATTTAGATTGAAAGCTGTCTCAAAGTTCTAATCTTTTATACAGTTGCTATTGGATTTGCTTTTTTCTACAGACAAAAGTAATAAAGCATTTCTATAGGCAGCTTGAAATTGTCTAACATTTGGACGATCATTCCAACCACCTTTGCTTCGAATAATGGAAAAAAAATTCTCAATGCAGTCTTGATTAAAACGAGAAGTACAAACAAACTGAAAACCTTCAGAAAATAGCTCTCTACTTATGGTTAGAACACTATTGTGACACTTAAACTTCAATGACATGATATACTTGCTTGACTTCTAACATTACAAAATTTCCATTTCTCAATCCAATGCTTTAACTCGTCCAACTGAGAAATACTGGTTCCTTTTAAAGTTTGAGCACAACGAGCTTGTACAGCAATAAAACTACAACAAGTTCTATGAAACTATGCCTGACTGGATAGGCTTGGGTCTTTATCTAGCTTGTGTGCTTTTATTGCGCAGAATATGCGTGGAGGTAAAGGATCAGTTGGATAAAAATGGTCGTATTTGCTTTTGGTAAACAGCTAATTTTTTATAAAGTTCTCATAAGTTTGTCTGAAACATTCGGGTAACTTTGAGTGTTGAATTATCAGAAATTATTGTTGTACTTCTTTATTTTTTTTTTAATCTTGAGGATTGAACTTGCAGTCATACGAAATTTTAATACTTCAAGTAAAGGCCAAATACTATTTCCAGCATTCTAAAACATCTTTATTTTCTTAATTTGTATACCTGTATCCACCATGCAGATATATTGAGTGCATCATCTAAATCTATAATTTGTACTTTATTTATCTTAATTGTTAACAAAATAATTAAATCATGAAAGTTTAAATTCGAAAGGAACATTCAATATTATAAATGAGTATAATATGGCCTAGTCCGTTGAAATGTTTCTCTGAAACCTAAACTGCTTTGAATAAAATAAGTCATTATTTTAAAAAAAGGTAATTAATCTATTAAACATAGTTCGTTTAAAGATCTTAGAAAAATTGAAAATTATTAATATTGGTCTGTAATTACGAATATAGGTTTTATCATCTGATTTAAATATAGTTAAACTTTTGTTACTTTGAGTATTTCAAGAAAAAAATTTCAATAAGTACTTACAAATTTGAAATACAGGCAATTTTAATTCATTATAGCAGTTACGATGACGTTATTTACGTCATCGATTCCCGGAGATTTGATTTGTTTTAAGCTGTTTCAAATTCAATAAATGTCCATTTTTCATTTTTGACTTTTTTTTATTTAATTTTAGGTATTCCTTGAGTGATTTATATACGTTAGGACTTTTTGCGGCTAATTAGGTCCTATATCCACAAAAAGTTGTTAAATTCATTTGCTATATTGTTTTTGTTGTCATTAGTTTTATTTTTAATATTTAGATTTTTAGGAAAACATGATTTATTGATTTTTGGTTTGCTTTCGTACATGAGCCATAAAAATTAAATATGTTTAGCATATATATTTTAAAAATATTTATACTTTCAAAAAGAGATTTTGAATGTTCGTTTTTTGTTTTTAAAATTTGTAATTATTAAAGCATGTTTCTGCTTTTTAAAGAGTGCTTCTTGCCCCTGTAACAAAAGTTTCTGATAAAAATGCTGGCAAATGGCTTAGAAAGCAAGCAATATGGCAAAATTTTTTGCCTGCCCTTACCTATACACCAAGAGCAAAGGTTACGAAACTCATCCAAATAAAGTTCACCAGGCAGACCTAATTTATCTACCTCATAACAAAGTTGGTCAATACACTTATAAATATGCATTAATGATTGTAGAAGTTGCTAGCCGCTATGAAGACGCTGATTAAATAACTAACAAAATGGCTGCTACTGTTTCAGAGGCTCTCGCTAATATATACAAGCACTACCTTCTCAGCTAGCTCAATTTTATCCAAGTTGATTCTGCGAGTGAATTTTGAAGAATTTTAAAATAAAGTGCAGGTTAGGCAAGCTGCAGCTGGTAATCGCACACTCGCTGGAAAACCTTTTGGACACCAGTATGCTCAGGAGTTGCTAATGTTTGAAAAATCATTTAAATGAGTAAAAGGTTTACCTGATGTTGCAAATCAATCAATAGCCAAATTACACGCTTTTTAGAACAAAAATCAATAGATGCAATAAAAATGAAAAAAATATTTAACCCCATTGATGCCTGATGTTACTTATACTCACCAGACTGGCTCTATTTGCTCTTCAAATAATTATTCAGTTATTTCCTTAGTGCATCAAATAGGTAAACCGAGTCAACCCAGTTAACTCCTAACAGAATACTTAAATAAGTTCATGCTCATATGTAATAATTTTAAACACATCCTGAGTAATACATCATTAGGTTTCAAGAAGGAGACATTGTTCTTGTCTAACTTTGATAGCTCTATGGATTTTGGTAACTTACATCCCAAGCAATTTGTTTAGCTTGAGATTGCAGGAATGTACAATGTACTTTTCTTTATTTCGTAAATTTAGGAATAGCTTTTCACAATTAGTAAACTTTTAGTCACGTCTTTTAGTCATTTTTTGCTGATACTTGCTCAGCCATTCCTTTTCAAACATCATTCTTTCTGAAGCAAGAGGATAATCATTGTTAATTTTGTGTAATTTTATAGTATACTCAATCTCAGCGTCTACTATAACACTTTCTTGAACGTCATCTGAAGTTCTAAGGACATTTTCCATTGCAGGTTTACAACTTTTGAAACCCTGGCCTGGTAACGGCTGCATCATTAGTCAACCATAAAAACTGTTTGCACTTAGGGATGACATATCCGGTTTGTTTGCCTTTGAAAAACTTTTACTCGCCATAATAATCTCAGAACGGAGTAACTTTGCATGTTGATATCGGTAAGTAGCTCGTTCTAGATTCAAATCTTTTTCAGCATAACGTCCCAAGACATCTTAGGGACGCTAAGTTAGTGAGCTGGGTCCACAATTTAATATGTTATACTACTTACATCGACAACGTAACAAGTTATACTAGTAGTTCTAAACTTTTCAAAAATATTTGTTAATAGTTTTACATCAGTTTTAATGTAGATATTGTAATAATCACCAAAAGTTTTGCAATCAAAAGCGTCCCAAACATTTTGCGCGTGTTGGTAGTCCTTAACAGTAATTTCAATTCTTATTCATTTACTGTAAAATGCTTCTTGAGGTAGTAATAATTGCTCATTGAATCTGATAAAGCTGTAAATAAAATCATATGGGTAAGATCCCTTACGTTTCAGCAGTGTTAGAAAGTTTTCCGTTTATCTAGCTTTAAATTATTATCTTTAAATTGTCCAATTCAAGATATTTTGCTTGATTGTCAAGAGATGAGTTTATAAAATGCAAGCTATCAATAAACTGAAATTGACCTATGACAAAGGGCATGTACTTTTTGAGAGTGTTTAGAATGCAGGTAATCTTACCTGTCTCGGTTCTAATCAGAGCCTGCATAATGAGATGAAAGACAAATTCTGAAAAACTACTGCTATCTTTTTACATCAAGTTTAATAACTTAAGATTGCACCCCTTGTGAGCAGCACTTCAGTATTCCACCGTGATGTGAAAATGCTCTCTGAGTTTTTTCATAATCAAGATTGCAGGTTCAACAAAACTATTGTTTCTGCAAATAAAGTCTTGCCATTATTAGACACAATCATGTTTACCGGATTTTCAAATTTCTCGTCAATTCTTTCCAACTGAGTTTGAAGGCTAGCAAAGAAGCTCTCTACAGTATTTTCACTACGATATAAAGTCAAATCTTCATTAAGTTTATCTACTCGAAATTTTTATATAGTTATAGCTGTAAGGTAGTTGCTTTGAAATTAGTCGAGTAGAACTTTTAGCTGGATCATTGCTACCAACTCCTACAGGTACATTAAATGCTTTAAAGTAAACAAGTAATGTGCGGCGCTCGCATCTGCTAGTGGTAATTTATAAAACTTGCAAATATCGTCTTTAACTTTTTCTGGCATTGCTGTGCATTAAGCTTTGTCTCTAATTCCAAGACAATCCTCACGACAAGCTTTAAACAATTCTTTTTTAAATTTTTCGCTTTTATTTAAATTCGCTTTAAATTCGCTTTAAACAATTCTTTTTTAAACTTCCTACTATTCTGAGCAATTTCTTACTATTATATAGTAAAGCATTACATTAATAATTTTAATCCAGATATCAGACATGAAAGTCTCATTTAATGAGACTTCTCAACTTGAAAAGATAAAAAGTTTATTTCTATCTTATTCTTTTCATTGTTTATGTTAAGGATTATTAACCTTTTTCCCATGCAAAGACGTTAACTTGAGAGCAATTTAGTCTCTTGAGATTTTTGATATCAATAGCTTTTACTGGAAATTCAATATCCTTACAGTTTAGCTCTCTAAAATGTTGGCTGTTTTGATGAGCGATCCGCATATTTTTCAACTAGGTACAATGTTCTAAGGATAGCTTATAAATATGATGGGTTTGAGACCGATTAAAATTGAATAAACCGTCTCAACAGAAAAGTTAATGTCCCCAATGTTTATCGAGTCGTTAACAATACTTGTAATTTTTAGCGATTATTGTCACCAATATTTTGACGTGTTATCGTCCGCAAATATACTTCCAAAGTGTTTATTAAAAACTTTGGCAACTTTTATATTGCTAAAAGTTATCTTGAAATTTTTGTTTTGTTGATTTTAGGGTAGTTCCTTTTATGATTATTTAGTTTATTATTAAAATAGTAAAAGAACTTACT
This sequence comes from Hydra vulgaris, assembly GCF_022113875.1. Classification (NCBI taxonomy): domain Eukaryota; kingdom Metazoa; phylum Cnidaria; class Hydrozoa; order Anthoathecata; family Hydridae; genus Hydra; species Hydra vulgaris. The sequence continues at coordinate 59,735,033 of NC_061160.1, forward strand.
GAGTTTATTGTCATCAACTAATTTGAGTTCGATTCTTTTATGGTAAGCTAACAAGGTTTGTTAAAATTTGATGGCGTATGCAATGTAAGCTTATGTGAAATTGTTTTAATAATGGAATATCTTTTCCATAAAAATAATTTACGATTTAACGTTTTATTTATATATCTTGGTTAAGGATGTCTCTTTTTGCTATGACGTATTTTTCTTACCAAAACGGTCAACCCCAATCCTAAAATAATTAGAGAAAATGTTCCAATATTTGTCTATATTGAAAATTCGTAGTCCTAATTAATATTTGAAAAGTAAATTAGAAAGTTATCTACATCAGCATTGATAAAATCATGAAAAGAATCCGATTTCTTTTTGTACTGATAATTATCACTAATGTTTAATGAAAAATGAATTGAGTTATGGTTGCTGGTACTAAAAGAACACTCAACAGAAATTTTACTTAAAAGAGAAATCTTATTAAAAAAAAACAAGTGCTAAAATATTCGTGAACAAATTGATGCATACCAAGACTATTGACTAGAGTTAAAAATAAGCTATGACACTTTTCGTTTAGAGAAATGTTGTTTAGCCAGTCAATTTTTGGTAAGTCAGAATCACCCACAATAACAAATTTGAAACTGAAGAGCACAAATCATTTAAAATTGATATCATAGAGACGAGATAGTCAAAATCTATTTTGGAATAAGAAGGTGTATGGTAGCATGTAACTAAACAAAGTTTGTTTAATTACATGCCACAGTAAACTAGTGGCTGCGCGAGACAGCCAAACTTTTCAAAACATTTACATAAAAATTTTAATAACTTATTTCACAATTGGTTATATTATATGACAAAGTCATGTAAATAGGTGATAATTATTGGTGTATAAATAAGAATTACCTTAAAAATTATGACAATTTAGAAATTAAAGGTATTTTAAAGCTATACGGTTTTACACTAATTATTAAAAAAACCAAGTAAAATCACCCCAAATTCTTTATCAATAACTGATATAGAATGTCACGAATGAGCCTGTTTGGCAGGCTCGTTCGTAGCAATTTTATCAGTTATATGCCTTTAATGCAGTGATTCTAAAAAGTTTAGATGATCACAATATAGTATGTTTTCTCAAAAAAAAACTATTCTTTTAAGTATTATAATAAATTAGTTCAATGTAGAAATTACAAAAAAGATACCCTTTTAGTTAAACATAATAAATCAGAAGATAATACGATATTATTAGGGCAAGTTCAGCCCTGTAGTTTTTCACTCAAAAGGTTAGTCTCCCATTTAATAGACACGCCTACTCAAAACTTTAAAAAAACACAAGGTAGAAAATGCATATGGTTGAACGCAAACATTAAAAAATTATTAGGATAGAGATATTTTTTTAAAATAGCCCGTAAAACTAAAAATGAAAAAGATTGTTTAAAATACAAACAATTATGGAATTGCTGTAACAATGTACCTAACCAACATTGGCATACGGGTACCGTACGGGGTCACAAGGGTCGTCAACTGGGTCCCGTATGGAAAGACCAACGGTATCCAGCCGGATCATGGCCGCGGTTTCCATATGGGTCTCTTATGGGTCAGCCTGCCGGGTATCCCATATGGGTCCCAGTCAAATCCCATACTTTAAATCCGTAAAGGACCCATTCGGGTTTGCAAATGGGACCCATATTGGGAAACCAATCGAGAACCATTGTCAATAGTCTTGGTATGCGGTTTTCTTTTGGGGCCCATATGGGTATGCCCGCCGGGTATCCCGTGAGGGTCCCATGAGGTTTACCTATTGCAAATCTTTCAAAACTACGTCTAAATGTATAAAATTTACAGAAAACGCAAATTAATATATAAATTGATTGGTTTGGAAAGTAGTAATTAAAATTACACTGTCGAAATTAAGCAAACTTTTAAACGATTTTTTAATCATGTATCGAATGCTCTCATGGTTATCTCGGGAATTGGAAGCTTTTCCATTGTTGTTAAAACGACTTCTTTGAAAACCTCTTTATACAATATCTCGTTTCAATATGAGCTGTAAAAAAATTAAATTTAACTGTTAGTTTTAAATTGTATAGGTAACACATACATTATTTTTAACATGTTATAAAACTCTTACGATTTCTCCCAACACTCTTCAGATAAAAAATGTAATTTTCACCATCGAAGGTAAAAAAACATAACCTTTAATTTTATAATCGTCGTTTATTTCAACGTTTTAAAATGTAATTGTAACAGATAAGCACATGCTTATAATTCATATAATAAATTGATAACATTCCTTTAGTTACTGATAAATGAATTATATAAAATTATTAAATAAATATATATATTTATTTATATTGTTTATAATTTGATATATTGTTTATACCTTATATACAGTGCCGTGGCTACTAGATACAAGCCCCCTCCCATTCAAACCTGGCATAAGGGCCCCAAAATTCTTGAAAGTTTTTCCAATATATATAAAAAAATATAAATAAAAATACTAAATTAAAAAAAAATCCCTTCATTTGTAAAAGAACCCCTAAATTTGCAAATGAGCCCACTAGATAAAGCTCTGCTTATATATTTTTTACCTTAACCATATTTTTTAGCTGAAACTAGCTGAATTAATTGAAACAAAATACTCTAAACCTTGATAATTTTTAAACTGTAAACAGCCTTTCAATGCAATGATTACTACCATCAAAATAAGGAATGCTAAACTTCAAAAAAAAAAAAGATTGTTCAAAGACCAAAGGGTTGCTTAAATAAACACGTATATGAAGATAAACATCTTCATGTACGTGTTCATTTAAGCAACCTTTAGTCTTTGAACAAGCTTTTTTAATTGACCTGAAAAAGTTTTATATTTAAAAGAGGGACATTTATCAAGTACTTAAAATTTAACTTTAAGTTATTTCTTTAACTTTATTTAACTTAACTTAATTTAACTTTAACTTAATTTAACTTTAAGTTATTTCTTTAACTTTAAGTTATTTTAACTTATTAAGTTATTATAAAATTTAACTTTAAGTTATGTGCTAGTGAATAGACATTGCACACTTGTTAATCCGTACGATAAAGTTCACATATTAAACTGCACAAAACATGTTGCTGAAAAGCAAAATTAACATATTTTTTCAACAAAATAAAACATTGTGAAAATAGAACTATAACTGAAAAATCTAAAAAGTTTAAATAGATTTTTGGCTAAACCATTCCCTTTAAACAACTGGCCCAGTGTATACTATAAATAGTCTAAGTTCAGTTGCATTCCAATTTTTATTATCTAATTAAGACCTTGATTTTCTAGAAAAATTTCTTGGAATGTAATGACGTATCTGGAACAATCCGCCAGATAAAATTTTGACTGTAATCTGAGACAATTTACAACATTTGGGCAATTTAGCCATAAATTGACAAATCTTCGCATTACCCCTAAGCATACTAATGCTTAGGGGTATCTAATGCATTAAATCTAAAGGAGACTTTGTCACCATGTCAAAATTCAATTCAAGGTAACACACCACTAAGATGTTCAGAATGCTTTTGATGACAAAAAATCTGAATCAGTACTTAAAATTAGTGAAATATGTAGGAGAATTATCTTGCCACGCCACTCTCCTTTCCAAACACAACACTCACATCAGTTATAGCCATTGTGTCCTTTAAAACACTTTACAAATGCTCTAGCTAGTGCATAACTGCAAAATTGATTTCAATATTTTTATATAAAAAATCATTTTTTGCAAGAACTTTTAAATCTACCAGAAAAATTATGTAGATAATTAAGGTGACCAACAACTCTCTTTTACTGAGTTTTGCACTCTTTTTTGACAAACCGTACTCTTTTCAAATCTTGTACTCTGAAAGTACTCATTTGTATAACTTTATACTCATTTGTATTTCTAAAACATTTTTTTAAATTATTTTATTTTAATTTTGTTATCAATATTTAAAATTTTTTTGACAGTAATTTGAATTTCATGCGCGCGTATTGCTTGCCGTTTTCGGCACGTCAGAGGACAGGGCAAACACCAGACACAAGTTTGACAGTGATTTAAGTTTTGAACGCACATAACGCTGCCGTTTTCAGCACAATTGAAAGGGCATATTATGTACCTGGAGAGATACCACAGACCTCTTTTTCTAACAACTTCAAAATTAGATTTGTGAAAAGAGATATATACATTTGTGAAAAGAGATATATCTATCTCTCCAATATTGGTGTATGTAATCCCAAGGGTAATCTTTGATGTGCAGTATGTACGGTATGCTTAACTGTCTTGACGTATGCGTAGTATGTACAGCAATGTTTTTATCCATTTAATTAATTAAATAAAAGGATAAAAAACTTTACTGTACATACTACGCATGCGCTTATGGTTAATTAACCATAAAATCAAAAATTAGAAACTTAATTATAATTTACAAATTTATGTTCGGTGTCATTCATATTAAAAATTAGTCAATGGAGCGACACCTTAATAAAATAAACAAATAAAATTCAAAAATATTAAAACAAAGAAATAATAAAGAAAGTAAACTACACTAATGCAATTAATAAAAAAAAAGAAGTATAAAAAAGAATTTTAAAAAAATTGGATTTAGCACAAAAATATAAAGGAGTAACGCTAAGATGAAAAAAAAAAGAGAATGAACGGATGAGATAAGATGAGTGAGAAAATATGTTAGAGAAAATAAAAAACTTAATCACATAAGTTCAGAAGGATAGAGTGAAAGAAAACTTAGAAAAATAAGAAAAAAAAACTAAAGGCAAATTTAAATAACAAAAATATATACATACACTACTACATACAATATTAAAGGCTATATTAAAGCTTATATACTGACCGTTTTGGAAGATACCAATCCCGGAAGAAAAAATGAGTTTTTAAAAGAAGTTGAAAATTTTTATAAAATTTGTTATGAATATATCGAAGAATGGATAATGAAGTTTAGAGTATTGAATTGTTTCAAATGGACTCTTATAAATAGTAAAATTGAATGGACAGAAATTTCTTCAGCAGTCTAATTTGTAATGAAAGAAGTAAAAGACATTGTTATTAATGACAATTTTCTCGTTGAAGAAATTCGATGAGTAAATTTATATTTAAATGAAGAAAAATTGAAGAAATGGAAGAATGAGAAAATAAGACTTTACAAAATATGGGTAAAAATCTTTCGGCATTTTAGAGTAGAATATATCCCGCATAAAAATATAAAAGTTTTAATAGAAATTTCTTTATGCTGTCCAGGCATTAATGCTGCTGTTGAAAGGGTATTTTCACTAAGGAATAATTATTGGAGCAGTGAAAAGTTGCAAATTTCTGTTAAAACATTATCTCCCGTCTTAACAGTCAAATTTAATATGCAATTTAATATGTTTGGATACGAACATCCTCATTTAGCAAAAAAAAACCACTTTGAAGAAAAATATGTTTTTAAAAGAAAATAAAGTTTTTATCGCTTATTTTTCTTTTTGTTTTTTTTTACCTATAAAATACTTGCAAAGTGTACTTTTTTTGAACAAAAGATAGTTGGTTTCCTTAAGATAATTAAAAATGGAATTAGATTTTTGGGCACCACTTTTTAAACAAATTTCTAAATACCCAATTTGGGTCCGCTATTATTGAGAGTCCTAGGCCTAGACTCTGACGGCAACATTTATTAATAGCTACAACTTTTAGCAAATTTATTTAAAATATTTTACATATATGTTTAAGATTTGTCACTATTTTAGATTTTCATTGAATAAATTCCTCTATAAAAATATATTTTATATTTTATATTTATGGAGTATTATTTTCTTAAACTATCAGCTATCAAGCTGATTAAACTGACTTGATCAGCTTCATCATTAATCTGAAGCTATTGAGTTTATAGCTGAAGTTGAAATACCAGCTGCAACGCCTTCTTTATAGTCAACATAGTTAGTGTGATGTATATAGGAGAAGATGGGGAACATTCGACCACTTAGCTAGTTTTTATTAATTTACAAATGATTTTTTACCAAAAACATTTAAATTTTTTTTATCATTAGAAGTAATGGTCTAAAACCAACAAATTAAAAAGGTAATGTATATAAAATATTGATTTTTGTTAAATTTATCACTGTTTTAAAAGTAAGCCTCATAGTGGTCAAATGTACTTCACTTGTGGGGTACATTCGACCTCCTAGAGGGGCACTTTCAAACATATCATTGTTAGCAAAATGATAAGTATATAAGGTTTCTTTCTTATAAATGTTTTATTATACAATAAAAACATTCCACAAAATATTTAAAAACAAATAGTAATAACTGTTTACAACAAGATTTGTGAATTTATATCGAAATAAAAATAACGTTGCGATTCTTTCCGTCTTTGTTGGAGTCACAGACTTTAAAAGTCTTTTCTTTTCAGGTTGATAACTTTCCTTCTTTTTATTTAATTATTTCCAAATGGAGTTTTTTAATCTTTTTCAAAGTTTTTTCAATCCTTTTTAGGAGTGTTAGCATATATCGTTGACTTGATTTCCACTTTATTTATTTTGTCTTTGAAAAGCTTTAGGCAAGACCGCACATGTTTTGAAAACAGTTTTTAATTAATAGAGTTTTTTAATTAATAGAGTTGTTCTATTACTTGCAGGAGGAATGCGTTTCATTGGTAGATAAGAATGGTAAACTATTTTGTAATGGTGTACCTATTACCCCTAGACTTTAACTTGGTTCTCCCATCAGAATCCTATTTGTAAAACATCTGGGCATGAAATCTTTTTGCAGCTTGTGGTTCAGTTATTGAAAATAATAGTAATTTTTTCTAACACCACATTTTCATTTTTCTTATTTTTATATGTTTTACCCCACACGTGTTATATATAAACAAACGCTATTAAAAGCCGAAAACAATTTTTTAAAGTAAACCAAACACAAAGATTTTTAACTCAAGATATCATTAAACAATAAACAACAAAAAAGTTTAAGAGGGTAAAATTGGAAAAGAGATTCTCTGTGCGTTATTTAAAGCATAAAAAAATTACCTTTTGAATGAATAATTAGTTTTTTCTCTAAATAAGTACAAATACTAATAACGATGGATCAATACTTATTTCCAGCAATAGCTTATTAACAAACATAAAAATTTTAATGGTAATTTTTATCATGTTGAGAAATATTTGAAAAGCTCGAATGTTCCCGATGGTCGAATGTTCCCCGTCTTCCTCTACATTATAATAATAAATGTTTTTTTATTTATACTCAAATACTTATTTTTTTATTTTATGATACATTTTTTTTATACACATGCTTTTTTATAATGTTTAATACTTAGGATATACTGATTTTTGCCGAATATTTATTAAATAAATTATATTTTTTTACATTACTCTAATCGAGGTAATAAACAACGGTAATATTTACTCAAATCATTATATTTGTCCCCCAAAGTTAATGCAGTTCTATTATACATAAGTCTCTCACTAATTCTAATAATAAAAAGTTATTACCTATATTATTATAATTATATTTACTAACCTGTTATTAATAATATTTATCAAGAATGCATTTTGGTTGTTGAAGTTACTTATACTCATATCAGTATGCAAATATTGTCAACAGCCAGAGTGCACCATGCAGAAATATTCTTGAACATGCTGCAAAATACAAGAAAATACAAAATACATTAGAAAATGAAAAATAAAAAACACATAAGATACATATCATATAAGACCTTTTACCTGGAACTTAACATTTTATCGTGTTTAACTTACTATAACTCAATTATAATAAATAAGCATATGGTTATAATCTATATAATAACTATTATCTTTTTTTAGTTATTATTATTTATGTTAAAGTTATCAAATTAAATTAAATTTTTATAACTAAAGTTTGAATGCAAAAGTTCATATCAATAAAAATTTTATCAGCATTATAAACATAAGTATTTACAATTATTTACAAGGTATTGTCAGTATAAGTTATTTATATGAAATTAATGTTAATATTGCAAGTGTACAACTTTAAATCAAAATGAAAAAATATCAATGATTAAAAAATGAGGTTGATGTATAACAATAAAGCCATTTTTCTGCATTTAAACATCTAATTATATCTTTATTTATATTATTTAAAGAAAAAAAAAATTATATATACTATATTATTTATATATAGACGGTGGGAAAACTTCGTTAACATCAGTCATTTTGCTTGCATAAAATATAAAAAAGTTAATGGAAAAGAGTGGATCTGTAAAAACTATTTTAAATAAAAGCTTTTAATGCCCTAAATATTAATTATTCATTACATTACATTCACCTGTTTGTTCTTTTTAAATGTTTCTGACTAAACCAATATTTTGATTAAACTCAAACCATTTATTACAATCACTAGCAGAAACAAAACTCTATATTTTGATCATTTTAAATATGCAAGCAGTGTCTCAATGGAATATTTATTACATGTTTAATAGTTTTTGGAATATATGTTTAACAAATATGTTAAACTTTGCAAATTTAAATATATATATATATATATATATATATATATATATATATATATATATATATATATATATATATATATATATATATATATATATATATATATATATATATAAATTCTTTTATAATGGTAACAAACAAATGAAACTTTAAACAACATCTTTTTAATACAGTTTCACAGTGACAAAATACATCAAAAAAAAATTTCTTCTTAATTGCTATGTAAATATAATGTATACAAAAAATATAACGCATAAAAATTAAATTTTTAATCTTATTTCACGCACAATACGAATTATAAATAGCAATCATCGAGTAAGTTTTGTTATGATTTTTTCAATTATCAATTTAAAGCTTTTGGGAACCTTATGGGAAACCCGTCAAATCCCGAGATTCTTTTACCAGACCCTGATAAAAAACAGATAAAACCCAATCGAGCAAATATGCTTGATTTTATTACCATATGGGACCCGTCTAGAAGCCAAAACATTCAAAAACACTTACCCGTCAAAATCCCGTTCCCGTAAGCCCTGACAAAAACCATACGATACCCGCCTGTCAATGTTGGCATTATAGCACAAAAATATAACAGATGAAAAGAATCTTAAACCTGATAAGTTCTGGAAATACATAAATCCATTGTCAGCTAAAAGAGTAGCTTGAAAATAATGCTATGTTGAAAAGTTCTCCGTTTGGATATCGCAAATTAAAACCAACAGTTACAGCCTGCAGTTACAGTGCTAACTGACGATATAAGTAATAATGTTGTGAAAAGAAATCTTGTAGGTAGTGTATATATTGATTTAGCGAAGGCTTTCGACACTAAAAGCCATGATCTTCTTCTTAATAAAATGAAATTATTTGGAATATCAGGTAACGAGTATGAATGGTTTGCCAGCTATCTTTTTTAAAGAAATCAAAAGGTTTTTGTTAATATTAAACATCCTAAAGAGTTTTAATTAAAAAGTGGAGTATCGCAGGAATCTATTCTGAGACCACTATTGTTTGTTTTATTTATAAATGATTTGTCTAAATGGCTTACGTCAGCAAAACTGATATTATATTTAGAAAATGCCGTCATACACTATAGTTATATATACCTCAAGACTATTCAAAAGTGTCTAGAATCGGAATTAAAAAGTATAGCAAAGTACTTTATTATTAATGAACTAATAATTAAACTGAATGTGACAAAACAGAGGCAATGCTCTTTGAATCCAAATAAAAATGTAACAAAAATGTACTTTGTTTAAGTTACATACAAGAAATAATTAACTTTGTGGAATCATATAAATGTCTAGGATGTAAAGTGGAGCTAACGCTTCAAAAAATCAATTTAAAAATAGTAACAAAATAGCGTGCGGTCGTTTAAAATTACTGAGTAAATTAATTATATTTTTTCTTGCAAAGGTTGCTCTTCAGATTTATCAACAAATGAATTTTTTAATATTAACATACCACTCCAACATTAATATTAACATACCATTCCAACATTAATATTAACATACCATTCCAACATTAATATTAACATACCATTCCAACATTAATATTAACATACCATTCCAACATTAATATTAACATACCATTCCAACATTAATATTAACATACCACACCAACATTAATATTAACATACCATTCCAACATTAATATTAACATACCACTCCAACATTAATATTAACATACCACTCCAACATTAATATTAACATTCCATTCCAACATTAATATTAACATACCATTCCAACATTAATATTAACATACCATTCCAACATTAATATTAATATACCATTCCAACATTAATATTAACATACTATTCCAACATTAATATTAACATACCACTCCAACATTAATATTAACATACCATTCCAACATTAATACTAACATACCACTCCAACATTAATATTAACATACCATTCCAACATTAATATTAACATACCATTCCAACATTAATATTAACATACCATTCCAACATTAATATTAACATACCACTCCAACATTAATATTAACATACCACTCCAACATTAATATTAACATACCATTTTAACATTAATATTAACATACCACTCCAACATTAATATTAACATACCATTCCAACATTAATATAAACATACCACTTTAACATTAATATTAACATACCATTCCAACATTAATATTAACAAACCATTCGAACATTAATATTAACATACCATTTCAACATTAATATTAACATACCAATTCAACATTAATATTAACATACCACTCCAACATTAATATTAACATACCATTCCAACATTAATATTAACATACCATTCCAACATTAATATTGACATACCACTCCAACATTAATATTAACATACCATTCCAACATTAATATTAACATACCATTCCAACAATAATATTAACATACCATTCCAACATTAACATACCACTCCAACATTAATTTTAACATACCACTCCAACATTAATATTAGCATACTACTGCAACATTAATATTAACATACCATTCCAACATTAATATTAACATACCACTCCAACATAAATATTAACATACCATTCCAACATTAATATTAACATACCATTCCAACATTAATATTAACATACCATTCCAACATTAATATTAACATACCACTCCAACATTAATATTAACATACCACTCCAACATTAATATTAACATACCATTTTAACATTAATATTAACATACCACTCCAACATTAATATTAACATACCATTCCAACATTAATATCAACATACCACTTTAACATTAATATTAACATACCATTCCAACATTAATATTAACATACCATTCCAACATTAATATTAACATACCATTCCAACATTAATATTAACATACCAATTCAACATTAATATTAACATACCACTCCAACATTAATATTAACATACCATTCCAACATTAATATTAACATACCATTCCAACATTAATATTGACATACCACTCGAACATTAATATTAACATACCATTCCAACATTAATATTAACATACCATTCCAACATTAATATTAACATACCATTCCAACAATAATATTAACATACCATTCCAACATTAACATACCACTCCAACATTAATTTTAACATACCACTCCAACATTAATATTAGCATACTACTGCAACATTAATATTAACATACCATTCCAACATTAATATTAACTTTCCACTCCAACATTAATATTAACATACCATTCCAACATTAATATTAACATACCATTCCAACATTAATATTAACATACCATTCCAACATTAATATTAACATACCACTCCAACATTAATATTAACATACCACTCCAACATTAATATTAACATACCATTTTAACATTAATATTAACATACCACTCCAACATTAATATTAACATACCATTCCAACATTAATATCAACATACCACTTTAACATTAATATTAACATACCATTCCAACATTAATATTAACATACCATTCCAACATTAATATTAACATACCATTCCAACATTAATATTAACATACCAATTCAACATTAATATTAACATACCACTCCAACATTAATATTAACATACCATTCCAACATTAATATTAACATACCATTCCAACATTAATATTGACATACCACTCGAACATTAATATTAACATACCATTCCAACATTAATATTAACATACCATTCCAACAATAATATTAACATACCATTCCAACATTAATATTAACATACCACTCCAACATTAATTTTAACATACCACTCCAACATTAATATTAGCATACTACTGCAACATTAATATTAACATACCATTCCAACATTAATATTAACATACCACTCCAACATTAATATTAACATACCACTCCAACATTAATATCAACATACCACTTTAACATTAATATTAACATACCGTTCCAACATTAATATTAACATACCACTCCAACATTAATTTTAACATATCACTTCAACATTAATATTAACATACCACTCCAACATTAATATTAACATACCATTCCAACATTAATGTTAACATACCACTCCAACATTAATATTAACATGCAACTCCAACATTAATATTAATATACCACTCCAACATTAATATTAACATACCACTCCAACATTAATATTAACATACCACTCCAACATTAATATTAACATACCACTCCAACATTAATATTAACATACCATTTTAACATTAATATTAACATACCACTCCAACATTAATATTAACATACCACTCCAACATTAATATTAACATACCATTTTAACATTAATATTAACATACTACTCCAACATTAATATTAACATACCATTCCAACATTAATATCAACATACCACTTTAACATTAATATTAACATACCATTCCAACATTAATATTAACATACCACTCCAACATTAATATTAACATACCATTCCAACATTAATATTAACATACCACTCCAACATTAATATTAACATATCACTCCAACATTAATATTAACATACCACTCCAACATTAATATTAACATACCATTCCAACATTAATATTAACATACCACTCCAACATTAATATTAACATACTACTCCAACATTAATATTAATATACCACTCCAACATTAATATTAACATACCACTCCAACATTAATATTAACATACCACTCCAACATTAATATTAACATACCATTCCAACATTAATATTAACATACCACTCCACCATTAATATTATTATACCATTCCAACATTAATATTAACATACCACTTCTTCATTAATATTAACATACGATTCCAACATTAATTTCAATTTTACAGCTACACACAAAGCCAAACGAAGTTCATTTGACATAAAAGCAAAAGATATAATTAGTAGCCAACACAATCTTAAGGAAATTCTTAAAATCATTAAAAGACACTCATACTTATTTGTGAAAAAGTGTTTAAAATATGAACTTCATGAAAATTTTACTAATCCCTTTAAAACCATTAAACATAAGAAATGTACCAGTAAAAGAATATTGTTGAGACTTCCGAAATTAAAATTCAAAATGAAAAAAAGCTCTTTTTATTTTGCCGGAGAAAAACTTTTTAATTAGTTACCTTCGGAAAATAAAATTGCGGTAAAACTATCATTATTTAAAAAAAAACTAAACAACCACTTTTTTTAAAGCGGCATTAACATTAAATAATTGTAATACTTTTTTATTTTTTTTCTTATTTTGGGATAATTATTATTTCGGTTGAAAGTTTTAGTTTACTGAAACTTAAAACTTTTTTTTTTTTTTACCTATCATGCCTTTAACTATTCTTAAAATGAATTTTTATAAAAAGCGTTGGATCTAATTTACATTTTAGGCATTTATATAATTCACAAATTTAAATATTTCTTGTTCGTAACCATATTTAGACTAATATTATATTTAGAAAATAACTCCTCGCTTTGATTTTTCAATAACAAATGCAAAAAGAATAATTCGACCAACATAAAATCAGAAAGGACTCATCTTAGTAAAATTGGAAAACAAAGAAACTCAAAATTTTATGAATAAAAATTCCAAAAAATTAAAGGACAGAAATTAACTAAAGACAAAACACCAAACGAGAGATTGTTCAAAAGTCGACTGTGAAAAGTTAGAAATACTAGAAATGCAGCACTTGCTCAAGAGGTTGAGAGAACAAATGGAAGTCATCAACACAATATGCACAATCGAAAAAATTATTATTGGGGATACGATCAGATGAACTCAATTAAATTGAAATTAAATTGTCATAATTTACATATAAAAATTAAAAGAGCCTGTGCACTAAATTTGGGTATCCAAAAGGTTCAATCTGCCATAAAAAAAATCTGCTATCATTCATGAGTGCAAAATCATTCTCTGGATATTTTTATACTCACTAAAGCTTGGATAAAGTCAGGCGACCTTACTGAAGTAAAAAAAAATATAACCCCACTAGTCTTTAAATCAATTCAATACTGCCGAGCAGACCATCGTAGAGGAGGCATTGTAATAATATATAGAGACAACTTAAATATCAAACCACTCTTATTATCGTCTACCTGTCTGTCTTATGAACGTACATCGGCTAAACTAAATCTGCCAAATACTATCTACAATATTGTTGCTATTTACCGATCAAATTCAATCGTAACAATAAACATTTTCTTTTTCGAATTATCTGAACTCTTAGAGGAACTTCAAACATTATCTAGAGAAGTACTTCTGTGTGGTGACTTTAACTATCCAGGTACTACTCCAATAACCTGCAATTCAAGACTTGATAATATCTAGAAGCCAACAACATAATACAACAAGTTCAATCTCCAACTCGCATATCATCAACTAAATTGACATGATGATGTTTCACTCAAGAGTATCCAAGTAGCTAACGAGGGTATTTATAATTTGGATGGTTTTATAATTCGGGTAGAACTTTATCACCAACCTTCAAATACTAAAATTGCTTGGTTTTCAAAACGAAACTTTAGAAATCTAAACTTGTCATGCTTTAAAAAAGAATTATTGTTTATCATATTGTTTATCACCTGAAAACAACATGGACAATTATGCTGAACAAATAAGATCAAGTATAATAACAGTTCTTGATCATTTAGCACCCATTCGAAAATAATAAATGCAACTTGTTAAACATGATAATAAATGAATAACTTCAGATGCTAAGAATAAAAAAATCAGACGTCGCAAACTGGAGCGTTGTTACGGTGATCAAAAAGAAACATGGAACATTGAAAAGAAATTACTATATTCAAATAGTTCTAAAACTAATAACACAATACCAGAAGCAAAATTCGATATAATAAGTCAATATTTCATACGCAAAACTCGAAATTATAAAGAACACTATCCAGAAAAGCCTTGTAAAAACCCCGATATCTGAATTCATCTCAAAGTTATCTTTCCCTGTATATCTTTAACAACATTTGATACAGTCATACTTACAGATGAGTTAAAAATAATTACAACTCTCAAACCTAAAATATCGCTACTTGATACTGTTCCAATAAACATCCTTAAATGGTGTTTATAAATATTCAGTCCAATTATATATATATATATATTTTTTTTTTATTATTATTTATTTAATTTGCCGTTGATAAATATTACAAAAAAGAAATTACAATAAAAGAAAATCCTGGCCGGAGCAAGAAGAAGACAGATTGTCTTATCACCGAGCCCATCACACAAAAATTTACATGCACAGTAAATGATAAAAGACAAAAAGTCAGTATAAATACAAAAACAAAAACAAATCAAAAACTTCAGCAATAAAATAATTTGTTGCTAACAATCTTAAAAATAATAATTTTAAAAATAAAAAAGTAAAAACGACAAAAAGTCATGAAAGTTATAAAAACACACAAAAAAATGTGTTGTTTAATTGAGAAAAAAAAAAAAATAAATAAATAAATAAATAGCAATATATGTAAACATAAGTGTTTTGGCTGATTATTTAATATCATCAAAAATATGAACGAAAAACACAATTTTATTTTCGTTATCTTTTATACTAATGGTTTGAAACCATTTTAATAAAAGCTAAAGAAAGTGTTAAAGATTTAATTTATTTTTAAGTGATTTAGTTTAAACCCTTAAATTGTTTTCAAAAAAGGTATTTAAAATCTAATATATCGAATTCCATGTTCAGTAAATGCCATTTTGAATCATCCTTAAAACTTTGCAAAATGCAGTTTAAAACGAAGTTTTATTTTTTACTAAAGATTGGAAGAAATTCTTTCCAAACTAAAGGACCCCGATATTGAATTTGGTACGAACTTAATTTAAGATAGTGTATGAGAACCACAAAGTTATTCACTGAAAATTTGGTTGGATATTTATGGAAGATTTCATTAAAGTAGGATTGAAATGTTACTGGAGAAAACCCAAGTTTTGCTTTAAACATAAATATCATTACTTGATGAATATTAAGCTTATAAATATTTAAAGCTCCAAGCTGACGTAAGAGAGGTTCGCATTGTGTTTTTCTATTTGCCCCAAATACTATCCTGCAAGCATGTTTTTGTTTACTATAAATTTTTTTGAGTTTAGTGTGATTAGTGCTACCCCAGGAAATGTTACAGTATGAAAGATAGCTGTGTATAAACGAAAAATATAAATTTTTTAAAGACTCGTTATTAAGAAAAGGTTTCGTTCGGTATAACAATATTTTTTGAGATCTTACCTTCAATATATTTAATATAAAATTTCCATGACAATTTTTCATCTAAGAGCACTCCCAGAAAGTTTCTAGTCAATTCCCTTTTAATTATTTTATTATTGATTAAAAGATTGGGTAGTTTAAGAGGAATATTCTCGGCTTTACTAGGTTTATGGAATAGGATAAATTTTGTTTTCTCTACATTTAATGATAGTCGGTTACTTATAAACCACTCGTTGATCTTGTCTAATTCTTCGTTAAATATTTTAAAAAGAACAGAAATATCTTTGTGAGAATAAAAAAAATTAGCGCCATCTGCAAATAAGATAGTATTTAATACTTTTGATGATAAATATAAATCATTTATATAAAGTAAGAACAATAATGGTCCCAAAATAGAACCTTGGGGTACTCCACAAGTTATAAAGTCGTTTTTTGAGTCTTTTGATTCTTTAAGTATAAATTGCTTTCTGTTAGTTAGGTATGATTTAAACCAAAGTAAACTTTGATTTTTAACACCATAGTTTTCTATTTTTTTCAAAAGAATTTCATGATTTACTGTGTCGAAACCTTTGGATAAATCAATAAAAACCCCTATTGTATAGCAATCACTATTAAATCCATTTGATATATGCTTAACTAATTCAACTACTGCATGGTCAGTAGAATGATTTTTTTTAAAACCGTATTGGTTATTATATAAAATCTTATTTTCAGATAGATATTTATAAAGTCTGTTGTACATAATGCGTTCAATTAGTTTAGAAAAGCAGGGTAAGACTGAGATTAGTCTGTAGTTTGAAATATTGGTCTCATCGCCAGATTTGAAAATAGGTGTTATAGCTGACCTTGCTGACCTCTCATTCAAATCCAGAAATTTCCAAGCCTTATTTAAAGTTGCTCAAATAACACCAATTCCAAAAAATTAGGAATAACAGAATTTGACCTAAAAAATCTACGCCCCCATATCAAATCTCAATTTAGTTTCGAAAAATCTTGAAAAGCTTGCTTAATCTCATATTTATCCATACGTAATATCATCTGTCAACATTATTCCTCAAAAATCTGGATTTAGGTCTTATCACTTAACCGAAACAGCACTCTTAAAGATAATCTTGCTTAACATTGTTTAACTAATCTTAAAGATAATCCTGCTAAACATTGGTTTGATTACTATTCTCCTATTTCTGAACTTCAAAATTTGGTACAATTGATCACAGCCTGGTGATTACCCGTATTGAGAATGAATTTGAAAAACAAAAGTACAATGATAAGGGTCATTTGTGATAATATACTTTCATACTTGTTTATAAAAAATCTATAAAAATCCATAGCTTTTTCATATTACCTGCAATGTATTCTTTAACTTTATCTACTTCTGGCCTATACTTTCTTCTCTACATGCTCACTCTACATACAATTTTTCAACATTACTTTCTTTTCTTTTTTTTTTACTGCAAATAATGATTTATTATTCTGACCTAATTGTTATTATTTAGATGTATTGCAAAAATGAATCGCAAAAAATGAAATTAAATTAAAAAGAAAGTCTGGTAAAAAAGCAGTCGGCCCTCACCTTAAAGTTTCGAGTTTCGTAAACGAACTAGCGCTTGAGTGGACAGACCATCAATAGATCAAAAGACGTTTTGTTTATGTTTATTATAACTATTATAACGTAATATATGTAACAACTTTTATAATATTGTATAATTTTTCATGATAAAATATTATTTGTTATCATATATATTATTTAGTATAGAAAATATAATATATGTATATATATATAATAACCGCTATAATATAATATATATTGTTTATAATTATAGCTATTATTACTTGATGTGTATCATATTATAATACAAGTAGTTTCTTAATAGTCTAATTACATTTTTATTACAACAGATAAACTTTATTCATTTTTTTTTTTGACTTAAGCGTAAACTCTGATAAATGAGTTGAGTAAATGTCTATTTGCTGAATTAAAGGAGTTTTTCCGTTAATTTGCATAAAAAAATGAAATACGGAAACCTTAAAGTTTACGGAGGAAGTGCTGCCTGACATTCTCCGTTATTTTCTACGGAAAAAATGAAATACGGAAACCGTGAATTTTTACGGAGAAAGTGTTGTCACTTTGCTGCCGGACAATCTCCGTAGATTTTACGGCGAATTTTTTAACAGTGAATGCATCTGAAAAAAGACCGTTAACGCATTCATATACTCCTATAAAATTTTCATTCACTTCATAGTTTTCACTGCGAGTTCTTATATTGAACAACATTTGCTGCTTTTTAGTAATATCTGAGGATTCATCTGCAAGTTCTAAATAGAAATATTTATCTTTGATTAGTTCAACAATCTGCCTTTGTGCTTCAAAGGTGAGAAGTTGTTCTTACTTTTGCAAGATGTCATGAGATAAAACGTAATGGTTTTCGTTCATCAACATCTCTAATGCTTTGTAACTTTTACTCTAATCCAAATTAATTTGGTAAATATTGGATTTTTCATCATTATCATCTCCTATAATAATAAAAAAAAATGACATTTATATTAAAATTTAAAAGTAAAGAAAGTTTTGTTTACTAATACAAATATATTTGATACATATAACAAAATATATTTAATGATAATGGGAGCGTTTGTTTCTATTTTAAAATTTCCTTTTAAAAAAAATATTTAAAGTCTATTGAATTAAAATCTAATTGAAGTAAGATTCTTTTAGAAACTGCTTGAAATTTTTCTAAAGGGTAGTGTTCTTTATTAAAGTTTTTAATAAAATTTTTCCATAAAAAAGGTCCTCGATATTTTTTTTGATAAGAACTTATTTTTAAATTTATTCTCGGAACAATAAAGTTATCCTCTGAAAACTTTGTTGGATACTTATGAGATATTTCGCTAAAATAAGATTGAAATATAAATGGAGATATTCCATGTTTCATTTTAAACATGAAAAGTAATGTTTGGTAAATGTTTAGTTTATAAATATTTAAGGCCTTGAGACGATTTAATAGTGGTTCGCAGTAAACAGTTCTGTTTGTAATAGTGGTTCTGATTTAATAGTGGTTCTCAGTAAACAGTTCATGCTTGTAGGATTGTATTTGCCCCAAATACAATACTACAAGCATGCTTTTGTTTACTATAAAGTTTTTTGAGTTTTCCGTAATTCGTACCATTATTGTTTCTAGTATATATAAACGACTGACGATTTGTGGAACAGGATGAACTTCCCCATGCAATGTTGCAGTAAGAAAGATAGCTGTGAATAAATGAAAAATAAATTTTCATTAGAGCATTTGCGTTTAAAAATGGTTTTGTTTTATAAAGTACGGAAATATTATAAGAGATTTTACTTTCAATAGATTGGATGTGAAACTTCCATGACAAATTTTCATCAAGAGTTACGCCTAACAAATTAACAGTAGATTCCCTTTTTACATCTGTTTTATTGAATAAATCAACTTTATTTGGTTTGTGGAACAGGATGAATTTAGTTTTATCTACATTTAGTGAAAGGCGGTTACTTATAAACCATTCATTTACTTTAGATAATTCTTCATTAAAAATTTTAAAGAGAATTTTTATATCTCTGTGTCAATAAAACAGATTGGAATCGTCAGCAAACAATATAAGGTATAATTTTTTAGATGCTAAAAATAAGTCGTTTATATATACTAGAAACAATAATGGTCCTAAGATAGATCCTTGAGGAACCCCGCAATTTATAAGCTTTTTTTTGGTTTCATTTGTTTTATAGGTTATGCATTGTTTTCTGTTAGTCAAGTAGTTTTTAAACCAAAGTAAGTTTAAGTTGTTTACTCCATTAAGTTTTAATTTTTTTATAAGGATTTCATGATTGACAGTGTCAAATGCTTTGGATAAATCAATGAAAACTCCTAAGGTAAAATAATCTTTATCAGAAGCATCCGATATATGGTTTACAAGCTCAATTACCGCGTGATCCGTAGAATGATTTTTTTTAAACCCAAATTGTTTGTTGTACAGAATGTTATTTGATACTAGATGATTATAAAGCCTATTGTACATAATGCGTTCTAGCAATTTAGAGAAACAAGGTAATACAGAAATAGGTCTATAGTTTAAAACATTTGTTTTTTCACCTGACTTAAAAATCGGTGTGATTTTGGCTATTTTAAGTTTGTCTGGTACAATACCAGACGTTAATGAGAGATTAAAAATGTGAAACAATAAGGCTTCAATAATATCAAAGACTGATTTAACTACTTTGACGCTAATTTTATCCATGCCTGCACTTTTGTTATTTTTCAGAGAGCAAAAGGCATTATGCAACTCACTTATATTTAAATTTAGTTCTGTCATAACATTATTTGCTGTTTTGAGGTATTTTTCAAATTTTATGGTACTAGATGGATTTTTAGCCGCCAGATTTGGACCAATCTCAAAAAAAATACTGTTTAGCTTTTCAGCTATGGTTTTTTTATCATAAACAACTTTTTTATCAATTAACAGTTTTTGTGGCAAATTGTTTTTAATCGAAATATTTTTGCCAATTATTTCTTTTATTATATTCCAAGTTTTTTTTGTATTTCCATTACTTTTTTCCAATAGCTTTTCATAATAAGATTTTTTTGATAATTTTTTGGTTTTTTCAAACAAATTTTTGTAGTTTTTGTATATTATTTTATTGTGATATGTTTCATGTCGTAGATATTTTTCATATAGTTTTTGCTTTTTCTTTGAAGATTTAAATAAACCTTTTGTCATCCACGGATTTAAAATAGACTTAGAATTTAAATTTTGTTCGATTAAAGGAAATGCCTTATTATATTGTTTACTAAAAAACGTGAGGAATAATTCATAAGAATTATTTGCATTTTGTGTTTCATACACTAAGTTCCAATCAACAGAATTTTTTAATAGATCGCTTTTTAATAGATCTTTAATAGATGTCGAAGCAATGTTTTCAATGTTCCGAATTGAACTAGTAAGTCTTTTCGTTGAACTGTTTGCTTCTCCATGTACATTTGGTCAATTTTGCATTAATTGTTATAAACTTTATATTTTCTTTCTCAATTTTTAGAGCACCTGCAGTCTTAAGAACACTAGAGTGCTCGTGATCTTTTAGTGTTGCTGAGGATTTGCTTCATATTCTAAATTCTTTTCTAACTCCATGCTTAAACAGTCAACCAGAACATGAATTATATTTTGTACAGGTTTCACGAAAAACAGCTTTCAGTGATTGATCATAAAATAACCAACTAAACTCATTGAACCAAGTCCTAATACAAATTCTTCCGTTTTTTGTCACTATTTTTTTATCAATTTTACTGAAATCCTCCGCTTTTCTAACAAGATTTTTCGTTAAAACTTCACCATCTTTTGCATTAGACTCCTGTTTTTCTGTATTGTCTATTTTTTGACTGCTTATGTCAACTTTATTTTCATTCTGTAGTTCATCTTGAGGGTTCTCTGGCTCCACCGGTTGAGTTGTTGTTTTTTGAACAAAGTTGTAATTTTGATCTGATAAGGTGATGCTGCTGCTTTTAATAATTTTTTAGTTTTTTTCTTTTGAAGTCTTTTGGCCTTTAGCATGACTGTTCAGTGGTTAAAATCGTTACATTTAACTTAAGATTACGATTAAGAAATAAAGTACCAAGAGATATAAATTTGTGCGCAAATAATTGTCGAAAATAATCACTACTCAAAAATAATCATTAAAAATTAAAATTCCAATTGAAAAACCTATTGCTATATTTGTTTTATAACTGTATATTGTCTTTACAATGTGTTCCTTTTTTTTTCTCTCTCTTTTTCTCAAAAATAAAAAAACAAACTAAAAAAACTATTGCTTTTTTGCAAAACATCTATTAAAAAACATTGGGAATATATATAAAAAGTTAAAGCATAAAAACAAAAAGTTGTAAGGTATGTCGATAGCAAGAAAAATAGAATTAAATATAACATATTTTTATTTAATTTTGAATTGATTTTTGGAAACATATTAGTTCTAAACGTGATTGCAACTAACAAAAAGTTCTTTGACGTTGATTTATTTATCTGAGTTGTTTCTGAGTTGCCCCACTGCTGCTTATTAATTCTGGGCCTTTTATTTTCGTTTCAAAAAAATTTTATTTAAAGTTTCATGTAAATCAATTATAAATTGTTTTCTTTTTAAAAAATTTTGAAAAAAAATTCATCCATTGACACCTATCCCTTCTATTGCCAGTTCCTGTTAGTAGATATTGATAATAAATTATTAATAATGAAATGTTGGATAATGAAATGCTTTTAAAGCACAAAAGTTTACCATATCTATATCGTAGAAAAGGCACATTCATGCTACCTTTATCACCCCAACCAAATGGGCAGGAGTAGCAGTTGCTACTATAGGCTACCCCTTTCCGGCATGGTTATATATATATATATATATATATATATATATATATATATATATATATATATATATATATATATATATATATATATATATATATATATATATATATATATATATATATATATATATATATATAAACTTAGATATATATTTAAAATTACTAATATAGTTAAAAATAAACATTTAAAAAATCATTATTTAACCAATAGTTTTAAAACTTCAGAATCTACGTAAACAACACCGATAGATTTAGTTATTTTGAGGCTGATGAATGATACTATTGGAACACTTCGCAACAGTAGATAACAATATTGGTTTACTATTGCATTTTTTCATAAAATTTTACATGTTTAGTCTTGCATTTTGAGTATATTTGTTTTGTGCTTCCAGCGTTTTCCCTGAATTATACCTATAGGGAGTTCAAATCAGAAATTAGATAACTATGCTCTAATAGTTTGTGTATAGTAGGTGCCATTATGTACCAGTTATATTTTTTAATTATCATTTCAGAAGTAGCTAAGCAATATTTTTTGAAGGCCTCCGAATCAAGGTGATTTGGTGACTCACTGTACACAGCTTTCACTATACTTCTCAGTTTAACTATAATGTTAAAATTAACTCCTGTAATATCTGAAAAAGTGTCTGCAATCATATTTTATATATAATTTATTTTTCGTTTTATATCCATGTTATAAACTGTTTAAGTATAAAACATACTTAAACAGTCTAATCCATGTATTTATATCCATGTTATTACTTTTATTTACTATTATGTTATACTGTTTAAGTATAAAACATACTTAAACAGTCCAACAATAAAAAGTAGATATTCCTATTTTAAGGAATAAATATTCTGATTTTAACAAATTGTTCATCTCACTTGGTTTTGTTCATCTCACTTGGTTTTGCGAAACAAACATTGCACGTTTGCGATGAATTAAAGCCATGACAGCATTTACCGATTTTTCATATAGCGTAATTGAGTCAAAAATAATTTTAATTTTTACGAAACCATGCTTTTCATTAGATCAGTAACATAAAATCTTTGATTTTAAATTTTATGTGAAAATGCTCCATCCTTGCCATATTTTAAATTAGATAACCCTCTTGTCATAGTTTTATTTAAATTCTGAAACTGTTTAATCTTTTGTTTTAAAAATTGGGACAAAGTATGGTTAACTATGTTCTGTAAACTACACTTTGCAGAAGTTACTGTAATATCCAAACCCTCTGGCTAACAATCTACTTTTTATTTTGAGATGATTTTAATGGGGGATAAATATAAGCATTTTGTATCAGAGATGAATTTCTAATAAATTAGTATTGTAAATCGCTCAAATCACGTTAAACGTTAAATGACTGAGCTTGATCTGGAAACCTCATAATTGGCTGATATTTATCACTTTGTTTTATTTTATTTTTAGAAAAAGTTTTAATACTTATTCACAAAACTGATTTTTTAGGATTTTGCACGTACAACAGCAGTTTTAGCACGTACAACAGCAGTTTTAGCACGTACAACAGCAGCTTTTGCTTACTCCTAAGTTGAATGGATTTTAGCCAAACTAAAATATTATAACCATTATTGTATAAAGTGTTTCCAATATGATAATGCAAATTTTCATTACAATTACTCAACTCATTTTTTATATATGTTGAAACTATTCGCCCAATGTTCCACACTTGTGTCACTTAGACAATTTTCCTTGTTACCATTTCTTAATGTGAGGCAAACTTGAAGCGATCAGAACTAAACTAACAAAACACCACCCTAAACAAAGCATAACTTAAAAAAACTGGATTAGTTATTTTTTACCATGAGGATATCACTAGGTAGATTACCATTGAAGGTTTAAAAGCCCCTCCTATCTTTATTCACACTAACCATCCTATTTGTTTTGCCTTCACTATGGCTAAAGTGTGTCACCTTTTTTACGTAGACTTTTGTTACATATATTTTTATTTAACTTGATTTTTAAATCAAATGTTTTTAAAAAAAAAAACAAGGATTACTTCTTAAGTAGAAACTACCTCAAAAATTTCCTCTTTTTTGTTCTTAATGAATACTCTTGTCCATTTTTTTTCTGATCTCCCCGCGAATTGGAAATCCGCTTTTACAATAAATGTTCTCCGAGAATAAATCAATTTTAACTTCGTTAACAAAAAAGCATTTTTTTTTTGAGTTACAATAAGATTATATAAAATTTTTTAAAGTTCACTATTAAAAAAGAAATTGAAAAAGGTTTTGAAATTTTTTTCGCAATTTAGACTCACAGTGCGGCTCAAGCGCCAAACAGAACTCTGGGTAATAATTGTTCAAGTAATAAAAAGCTCAATACAGCTCCAGCAAAAATTTGTTAATTTTCGCTGGAGCTGTATTGAGCATTTCATTGATATATATTTTTTTTAAGTATAGCGGTCACATCTGAAGAAAGGTAAACAATTTGTTTTACAATTTTAGAAGTTTCACTTTTTTTCTAAACATTTTCAATACTAATGTCAATTTTTTTTCATCTCAGCTAAAAAAATTAGTGTTGCAAAGGTAAAATTGATCAAAAACATTTTTCGCAAATTTTACCGGAAATTTGGAAAATTTTGAAATCTTTTTATTAAATTCTTAACTTTTTATTTTGTCTTTTTAACAGAATCGATAGCTACATATAATAGAATTAAATTTACAAATAATATAGTTAAAGAATTAATGTAAACAGTGTTTTCTTACTTATATAACAAGTAAGAAAACGTTTTTTATATATATTTAATAAGTTGTTTTATTATATCACCACCTGAAAACCAAGAGGCTAAATAGTTTATAATAAATAAACCGTTGGTCTTTTGGTTTTATAAAATAATATATATATATATACTTTTAAATATATATATATATATATATATATATATATATATATATATATATATATATATATATATATATATATATATATATATATATATAAATATATATATATATATACTTGTATACATAAAAAAAAGCATAGAATTCGACTATGAATGCTTAGAAGAACCAAATTGACCAACAATTCCAATTGCATCTGCTGAAGTTTCCAAAAACATGCATAAATGGTGTGGCAAAATATCATATATTGTTTCAGACCTTTTAAAACGACTTAAAATTCTTGAAGATGAAAAGATAAATAACTTTACAGCAACACCAAATAAACCAACAACAATATTCACATATGTACAAGCAACATCAATTCAGAAAAGTTAATTAAAACCAAAAGAAACTGAAGTGGTATTGATGGCAAAAATTACGAAAGAGTTTAATAACAAAAAAAGAATTGAAAACAACATCGTTATAAGTGGAATTGCTGATCATACTACTTTAGACAAACAAGTTAATGAAGAAAATGATAAACAAACCATTGAAACAATATTAAAAGCAATTAAACTAGATTTTTTAATAACAAATGCAAAAAGAATAATTCGACTAACTAAAAATGCTAAAAGACCAAAAGGACCACCTGACCTTATTTTAGTTGAATTGGAGAACAAAGAAACTCAACATTTTATAATTAAAAATACCAAAAAGTTAAAGGACAGTACTAACTTTGAAAATATTTTTATTAATAAAGAAAAAACAGCCAACAAAAGATTGTTGAAAAGTGAACTCAGAAAAGTTAGAAATACTAGAAATGCAGCACTTGCTCAAGAGATTGAGGGAACAAAGCCACTCTCATTATCGTCTACCTGTCTGTCTTATGAACGTACATCAGCTAAACTAAATCTGTCAAATACTATCTACAATATTGTTGCTATTTATCGATCAAATCCAATCATTCCAACAAACATTTTCTTTTTCGAATTATCTGAACTCCTAGAGGAACTTCAAACATTATCTGGAGAAATACTTCTGTGTAGTGACTTTAACTGTCCAGGTGCTACTTCAATAACCTGCAATTTAAGACTTAATAAGATTTTAGAGACCTACAACATGATACAACGAGTTCAATCTCCAACTCGTGTATCATCTACTACTGGTATAGCCAACTTGCTTGATCTTGTAATAAATTGACATGATGATATTTCACTCAAGAGTATCCAAGTAACTGACGAGGGTATTTCAGATCACTAAATGATTCTGGTAGAACTTTATTACCAACCTTCAAATACTAAAACTGTTTGGTTTTCAAAACGAAACTTTAAAAAACTTAACTTGTCATTCTTTATAGAAGAATTGCAAGTGATGCCATGTTGCTTATCACCTAAAAACAATGTTGATGATTATGCTAAACAAATAAGATCAAGTATAACAAGATTTCTTGATCATTTAGCACCCATTCAAAAATAATAAATGCGAATTGGTAAACATGATCAATGGTTATCTTCAGATGCCAAGAATAAAAAAATCAGACGTTGTAAACTGGAGCGTTGTTATAGAAAAACTGGTAGTTTATCAGATAAGAAATTATAACTGCATGCCGTGAGGATGAAGCAGCAATTCACAAATCCAGATGTAGTCATTATAAGGCAAAACTAAATTCAGCATACGGTGATCAAAAAGAAACATGGAGCATTGCCAAGAAATTACTACATTCGAATAGTTCTAAAACTAATAACACAATACCAGAAGCAAAATGCGATATAATAAGTCAATATTTCATACGCAAAACTCGAAATTATAAAGAACACTATCCAGGAAAGGTTTGCAAAAACTCCAATATTTAAATTTATCTCAGTGTTATATCCCCCTGTAGATATATTAACAACATTTGGTACAGTCACACCTAAAGATGTGTCGAAAATAATCAAAACTCTCAAACCTAAGACATCGCTACTTGATATTATTTCAACAAACATCCTTAAACCTTGTTCAGAAATATTCAGTCCAATTATAGCTCACCTTGCTCACCTCTCATTGAAATCCGGAATTTTCCCAACCTCATATAAAGTTACCCAAATAACATCAATTCCTAAAAAATCAGGACTAGCAGATATTGACCTAACAATTCTACGCCCCATATCAAATCTCAATACAATTTCGAAAATTCTTGAAAAAGTTGCTTTATCTCGTCTTCATCCAAGTGTAACATCATCTGTCAACTTCAATCCTCTACAATCTGGTTTTAGATCTTTTTACTTAACTGAAACAGCACTCTTAAATATATGCGATGACATCCTGCTAAACATTGATGATGGTTCGACCACTATTCTCCTAACTCTGGACATATCTTCAGCATTTGATACAATCGATCACAGTCTGCTGATTACCCGTAATAAGAATGATTTTGGTGTCATAGATATTGCATTAAAATGGCTAACATCATATTTGCACTCTCGAAAATCTTTTGTTTCTATTAGATCATCAAAATCTAGACTAATAGCAAGTTCAACAGGAGTACCACAGGGTAGTG
The DNA here is from genome assembly GCF_022113875.1 of Hydra vulgaris. NCBI lineage: Eukaryota > Metazoa > Cnidaria > Hydrozoa > Anthoathecata > Hydridae > Hydra > Hydra vulgaris. The sequence goes on from NC_061160.1 coordinate 59,763,332, forward strand.
TATTAGTCCCATTTCTATTTTCCATGTTTGTTTCACCTATATATCATATTATAGCTAAATTTGGTACAAATCATCATCAATATACTGATGATACTCAACTTTATACTTTCCTCAGCCCTGGCAAAGATAGCATTAACAAAATCACTGTGTGCTAATGCAGTAACATTAGCTTAAATAGCTTCTGTTTTATTTGGATTAAGCAGAAAATGGATTTCTGCTTAATCCAAATAAAACAGAAGCTATTTTATTTGGATCTAGAAAACTATTTTATTTGGAGAAGCTATTTTATTTGGATCTAGAAAACTACCTAGCAAATATAAAAATGATTTGAATATTGCGGTTTCTGGAACCACAATAACTACAATAAATTCTGTAAAAATCCTTGGAGTCATCCTAGATTCAAAGCTCTCTATGGACAAGCAGATAAACAATATTATTAAATCCTGCAATTACCACATTCGTGCGATTCGCACGAATCGATTCACATTCTTCCATGTGCGATTCACATTCTTCCATGTCTGATCAAAGAGGCTGCAAACATAATTGTTTGTGGCATCGTTAAATTTTAGCTTCACTATTGTAACAGCATTTTATCTGGCACTAACCAAAAAAAAATTAAAAAACTCCAACGAATTCAAAATAACTTATCTCGTAATGTTTTCCATTTTCCTTTCCATTTAAAATCAGAAATATTGCTCAAATCTTTTCATCGCTTACCAATACATCAAAAAATAATTTATACAATATCATATAAAACTTTATTATCAAAATCTCCTGCATATTTATTTGAACTCCTAGAAGTCCGAACTTCAAAACAAAAGACAAGATCATGACAGTTGCCAACTTACACGTCGTCAGCAAAAAACCTCCCTAGGCTCAAAATTTTTTTGGTATGACTGCACCTCGAATTTGGAATGGTTTAACTTTGAACATGCGAAACTCAACTTCTATAGAAACATTCAAAAAAAGACTAAAATATGAACTTTTTATGAACTCTTTATCAGACTCATAGTTTACTTGTTTAATGCTTCTGAAATACTTCATCACTATTGTGATTGTTGTAAATAATGGCACTTAAATCTCTAAATATTATTATTATTATTATTATTATTATATATATATACATATATATATATATATATATATATATATATATATATATATATATATATATATATATATATATATATTTATATATATATTTATATATATATATATATATATATATATATATATATATATATATATACATATATATATATATATATATATATTTATATATATATATATATATATATATATATATATATATATATATATATATATATACATATATATATATATATATATATATATATATATATATGTATATATGTATATATATATATATATATATATATATATATATATATATATATATATATATATATATATGTATATATATATATATATATATATATATATATATTAGGGTGGGTCGAAAATTTTTTTTTTCTTGTTACAGGCTCTAAACATTACTAATAGTTATTAATATTGATTTTATCAAATATGAGAATGATTGTGATAGATTAAAAGGGCGCAACTTTATTGGGAGAATTAACGGTACCCTAATATTTTGGAGGAAAAAAAATCACGTTGCCGAAAAAAAAATTTATTAAAAAACATGTAAAAATAGACCTTTTTCACTTTTAGTTAAAAAACCATAGTTATTATGCAATAAAATCTTAAAACCAGAAGCATGAAAATCTTAAAACCAGAAGCATGAAATGCAGATGACTCTTATTTATTTTATTCTCACAAAGATATTAATATTCTTTTTGATGCTCCACGTTTACCTAGATTTTCCGTTGTTTTTTTCTAGAAATTTATCATAGTAAATATTTTTTGATCGTTTTTTTCTTTTTTTAAATAAATTTTGATAACTTTTGTAAATTATTTCGTTTTTAAAAATTTTACGCCTTAAATATTTTTTATATAACTTTTTTTTTTTCTCGATGATTTATATAAGCCTTTTCTCATCCATGGGGATAGAAATGATTTAGTACTATATATATATTATATATATAGTTCTAAATCATATATATTTATATATATATATATATATATATATATATATATATATATATATATATATATATATATATACATATATATATATATATATATATATATATATATATATATATATATATATATATATATATATATATATATATATATATATATATTATATAAATATATATACATATATATATATATAAATATATATATATATATATATATATATATATATATATATATATATATATATATATATATATATATATATATATATATATATATATATATATATATATATTTAAATATATATATATATATATATAATGTTTTCTTGCGGGGACTTTTTTAGCAAGAAAAGTGTTGATTGCGGGGACCGGTTCCTTACGGGGACATAAATCGGTCCCCGTTAATTTCGGGCTTGATTTATAACTTCTGCGCGATTAAAATGTCTTTGTATTATAAAGTAGACCATCCTATAATTGTTATTAAGTTAATATTCGTGGTTTTAATGTTGTTTTTTATGAGTAATCGGCTTTACTATTTCGGGTATGTATATTTAATAAAAAGCGAAGTCCATTGGTTTGGACAAACTAGAAAATGATTTTTTGCATGTGTCATGTATATATTTATCTTACTTTTTTGTTTGAAATTTTTTTTATCTTTTTAGAAAAAATAAATAAATAATAAAAGAAGTATTGAATTATAATCTAATCATGATTTTTTGAAGGACTCTTGAAAGTTTTATTTTTCAAACGCAAACTTTCGAACTTGGTTGAAAACGCATTTAAAAATGTAAACAAATGAAACGATTATGTTTTTTTTACTTTGACATTGACTTTATCTTTATATTATTAGAATTGATTTATGTTGTTTTTGTATTTTGACTTTAAATATAATTACTTTACTGACAGTAAAGATTTTGTAACATGACTTAAGTTTTTTTATCTTAAGATTTTTTATTTATTTACACTTTTGCCGATAAAAAAAAAATTTACAGTCGTAACTTATAAAAAAAAATAATTGCATGACCGGGGCTAAAAGAAGACAAATTTAGTCTTATCATTAGGCCACAAAAAATGCGTCATTACTAGACAAAATATAGTTTGACAATAAAATAAAGTTTCAATGTATATATCTCTGATTTATACTATAAAAGAAAATTTAAATATATCGCATATCGTTTAAAACTTATAGTTTTTTAAAGAATAAGATTTAACAATTGTTTTGTAAAATAAAAGAAACAAAATTTAATAAAATAATAAAATGACAAAAATATCATTTAAGACTTGGTTTGAAAAAATAAGAAGAATTTTATATAAAAACATTTTATTGGTAGAGCATTTTATAGTTTAACTTATTTAATTAAATTTATAATACTTTTCATTGCCAATTAAGTAAAAGCAAATAAACAGTATAAAATAAAAGTAAAAGATTAGTAAATAACGCAAAAATAAAAAATAAATTTCTCAAAAAGAAGATTATCATTTAAAATAATAAAAACATATGTACAATTGTTGATTAATTATGTATTAATAATCTAAAGTAATTAATTAATTAACTATTAATTATTGATTTCTAATATAAAGAAGTTTTATTAGAAAAAATTTAATTCATTTTCAGTTAACAAAAGTATTTGCTTAAGTTTTGTTTTGAATTGGTTTAGAGAATAATTAGTTTTCATTTCATTATTTAATACTATGTTCCACAACTTTGGTCCTCGGTTTACAATAGAGAATTTAGTAGCGGAATAATAAGTTTTGGATTGAATGTAGTTGTATTTCGAAAATCTTGCAGGGTATATGTGATTTATTTTTTCAAAAATTGAGTAAAATAAGATTGGTAATATATTTTTATCAAGTTTGAATATGAAAATAAGAACTTGATAGAGGTTTAGTTTATATACATTTAGGATATTGAATTCATTAAAAAGTGTTTGTGTGTGTGAAAAACGATCTACGTTTGAAATTATCCTTATAGCCTGTTTTTGTTTGCTAAGCAATTTTTTTATTTTTGTCGCGTTAGTGCTACACCAAGCAATGTTCGCATAACTTAAGTAGCAATGAATAAAAGAAAAGTAAATGTTTTTTAAACAAGATCGCTGTAATAACTGCTTTGCTTTGTATATTATTCCTAAATTTTTTGATATTTTATCTTCAACTACACCCATGTGTTCCCTCCAGGTTACATTTTCGTCTAGAAACACGCCTAAAAACTTTATTGATTGCTCTCTCTTTATTAATTGATTGTCAATAACAAGGTTAGGGAGTTCTAAAGGAGTATCTGATTTTTTATGTAGGCGATGAAATAAAGTGTATATTGTTTTAGTAATATTTAAAGATAACTTGTTTGATTTAAACCATTGGGTTAGTTTGTCTAGTTCTTTGTTTAATGTTTGGAATAATATATCTTTATTGGAATAAAACAAGCTGGTATCATCTGCAAATAAAATTGTATTTAAAATGTTAGAAAATTTATTCAAATCGTTTATATAAACAAGAAATAGAAGTGGCCCTAAAATTGATCCTTGAGGAACACCACATTTAATTGTCTCATAATTAGTTTTTTCTTCATCATAAACTATATACTGCTTTCTATTGGTCAAGATGTTAAAAACCTAATGATATTATAGTATCTTAAACTTTAAGATTTTAAAATATCACCAAGATGCTTTCATAAAAGATGTTTATGATACATATCAAACATTTATAATATATATTACAAAAATATTTATGATATATTATTTATAAAATATTATTTAGTATGATATTTATAATATATTTTATCCTACTTTAGTTATAAACACTTTACTGTCAGTAAAGATCATGTTTACTAATTTTAAAGTATTTATAATTAAAGTACGATAAAAAATATTAAAATATCTTTAACAAATAAAATATTTATAATATCTTTGTGACAAAAAAGTATGATTTCCTTTTTGTACCTTCTAACTGTAATTTAGGTACGTGCGTATCTATTTTTACGTTACCGATTAATAAATTAAAAACTGTGACCTTTTTTTTCACAGCGTGCTCGAAGTCGGTGTGGTAAGGATGTATTTATTTGTCTGGAAGTGCATTGATATTGAAGGCATGTTGCTACACTTTTAAAATTTTCTAGTCATCAGTATAAATCTATTTTCTATGTGCCTGCCAAATTTCATTTTAAAAAATTCATGCCCAAATACCCTATTTTTCCACCTAGTGGAGGTACATTTCCCACCTTTTTTACAATTACTGTTACTGTTAGACTTTAATAAACTCTTTCTGTTACTGTAACTGTTACTTCTTGAAATAAATTCCGTTGTTTTTTCTTACATTTACCAGTGATTTTTAAAAGATTTTGGTATTTCGTTTCTCTTCTAGAGGTGATTTAATGTTAAAGGCATGTTGCTTTTAAAAGTTTCCAGTCAACAGTATAAAATCTATTTTCTATGCGCCTGCCAAATTTCATTAAAAAATATTTATGGCGGGGGAGGGGGGGAGACTATTCGCCGGTTTTAGCCAGTGAGCAATCAGTATATTTGTTTTTCTATTCATAATAATGAAATATTTTATAAGAACTTTTATTAAAAAGTTTTACTTTTTTTAAATAGTCTTTTATTACTAAGAATATTGTTGATTTTTTTTTAAATAATTGTATAATTTTGTATTGTGTTATTTATTGTGTATATTTTTTATTGCGTACTCATTTCACACACCAAAACTAGTTTCAAGGCTGTCTTGAAATTAATTTCGGTGTGTGAAAAGAGTAAATAATTTAAATTATCTTTAGCAGAACTTTGCCTTGAAGGCAAAGTTCTGCTAAAGATAATTTAATATGATGAAATAAAAATTAAATGACACTTTTATATGGGGATTCAGCATAAAATGCAAAAAAAAATTATTAAAAAACAAAAACAGCATCATCTCAGCTTTTTTCCATACCCAGAATTTACCATATAATCACCTTAAGCTCTATGATACATAAAAATTATATGCATGTTTTATCTATGCGAATAATAATAAATGTCTCTACACATTTTTTTATAGGTTAATAGTGATTTTTTAAATTAGTTAATTGTGTTTAAAAGCCAACCCAAATAAATAGTTGTATTATGATTGTTTAATTTAGTGCATCGTGGGACCTAAAAATAAAACATTTCTAATTTTACACTACCAGCTCATTTAAATATTGGATGTAGCAATGGACGCCTACTGCATATATTGGCAACTAACAAGGATTCATATAAAGTAACTGTAGAAGTAATCAATAAGTATTTTAACATAAAAGCTTGTACTAATTAGATTCTGCAACTAGTTAAAACATCAAAAAACTTTGTAAACCATTTTTTACGAGGTTCAAAACAATTTATTGACATCTGCAACCCGCTCTGCGCATACCAAATAATAACATCTGCTATGGCACAAACATCGCAATCAATTGCAACCTCAATTCACATAGGCTATATGTTCTTCATATCCCTTTCAACAAATCAGTGTTTTATCTGTATCAAACAGTGGTCACTTTTATCTGGTCCTGCTTTAGAAACCTCTTCTCATGAACCACTATCCAGTTAGAGAGCTGACTAGTTAAGTCCCAGAAAAAGGTTATGAGAAAGAGATTTAAATTTTTTGTTTAAAACAACAGTTAACATTCAACAAAACCAAGTTTTCTAATCAAAAGGCAATTTTATGTCAATACCTTGCTGACAAAAATTATGCAATTCTTGTAATGCAAAATGACATTGATACTGATTTTACAGGAAGAGTTGGAGGAAATTCAGCAAATAACACAAAACACCAAAACTCAAAAACACAACTCAGCAGATATTAGAACATTTATATAGGACATGCTTGTGTGTTAAGTTGCTGGTTTCATTCACTACACAATTCATTTTTTACACAATTCTGCAATACAAACTTCGCTACAAGGATGCAAAAGGTACTTATAATTTTTTTACTTTAATATAGTGTAGGTTTGTGAATAAATTTGTTTTTAATTGAGTTAAACTAAAATTAACATTATAATTATTTCATGTTTTTATTTTACATTCTTGCAATAGCCAACTAACTTTCTTTATGTTATTCATAAGTGATCCAAAGGGTTTTGGGTTCTTTTTTGGACCAACACGAGTTGCCCAGAAAATTGCTACCTCGCTATAGAGAGAACAGTATACATATGCTTTTTCACACATGTGGTACTTTGATCTATAATTATTCCATATTGAAGATATTTTTGTGTTCTGGCTTGACGTAATGTAAATGTCTGCGAAATGTTTGTTTCAAGACTTTACATTTGAAACAGGTATCTTTTTCTTTTTTGTACAGTATTGAAGGATCAACTTTTAATATTTTTTCTGTTTTGTAATGGTAAAATGTGTTGTGCATCAAGAGTTAAATGGTTTTGTTTTTTATTTTATATATAGGGAAATCATTCTCCTCTTCTATATTTTTTAATGGGTTTTTCAATTATTGTGTTAAATATCTAATGTATTTTTATTTATCTGCTATTGCAAGGTTTTAACTAATAGCATGCTAAAAGATTGCAATTTGCTACTGTCGATGTTAAAGTCCTCAAGATTATATTTAATAATTCAGTAAGATGTTATTATAGTTAGATGTTAATTTATTTTGCAGTAATTAACAGTTAAATGTTAATTTATTATGTTAATTACAGTAATTACTTGTAAATGTAAATGTTATTTACAGTAATTACTTGTGTCTTAACTTTTTTAATTTATTTTTTTTTAATTTTATATATCTTATATATATTTTATCTTATCTATAATTGCAATGTTACACAACGTGATGAGTACAACACGCTTGCTTTGATGTTTGTTGATCTTCTTCATTTTAATATTTAATCGGTTAGATCATATTTATTTAGTGATTAATTATGTTTATTAATGTGTTTTTAAGTTACATTGCTATTTTATATATTTTTATTTACCTGTGATAACAGTTATATATTTATTTATTATCTGGGACACATAAGGTATCCTAATTAAATAGTAATGGCGGTATTAATTCAGAGGTTTATTTTATTTTAGATATCATGTGGTTTCCTTCGCGTACTAAAGAATCGACTTGTTCTTTCTATGGATGTCGCAGATTTATTTGTTTTAAAAACTAGGCTTTTTTTAAAGCCACAATTCTGTCGAAAATATTTCTAAGCAATTAAAATAATTATTATAAAGTAAACTTTTTGTTAAGAAAGTATGCTTAAAAAAAAATGTTTTTATTTTTTGCGGTTTGTTGGAATTTATATATTGTTAGATTGATAAATGTGTATATGGGCCCGTGGATAAGGGTAGCCGTGGTGTAATGATCACCCAATTGTTTAGTAGTATTCTTATTTTAATGGGTTTTTAGTTTAAATATATTGTGTGTTATGATTATTTTTTTGTACTTTAGCCCCTACTTAAATGCCTTCGCTCATGATGTATATTTATATTTATCTTTAAATAATGAAATAATATATTTCCAATAACTTTTATTATATCTAAACTTTTGCCCAAAGTAATTGAAATTTATTAGTAACAATACAAATAAAGTTAAATAGAGGGCGAAAACCCTAAGGCTGCAAATGTTATAAAAGTTTAACTATACGCTATAGAAAGCATAGCCATGATACATTTAAAAACAAATATATTTATATACCCTCAAATATATATATATATATATATATATATATATATATATATATATATATATTTTTTTTTTTTTTTTTTTTTTTTTTTTTTTTTTGAAGCTGTCTTATAAATTTACCCAATAATAAAATTTATAAGAAATGAAGCTTTCTTATAAATTTTATTATTGGGTTTTAGGGATTAAAAATATTTTGTTATTTTAATTCAAAAATTTTTAATTAACGTTATTAAATCGTTTTTCACATTTCACTAAAGCAAAACTTTGCGCATAGTTTAACATAACAATGAAGTTCAATTACAAAACTACCGTTAGCCAAACGCGAGTTTTATACGTTGGGTGCATTTTTCTTAACCAATCCTTGATGAAAAATAAAGTTAATTAAATAGGCATAACTTTAAATATAGTTATTCTTTTTTTATATAGTTTTCACCATTTTAATACAAAGCTCTTTCGATCGATATATAATATTTATATAAATATATGGTTTAAAATTTTTACGCACGTACCTATGTAATGTATGTAATGTATGTAATGCATGTAATGCTATGCATAGGAGAATTTTTTACTGAAAAATATTTTTCTAGAGTGTAAAAATAATAAAATCTGCTTAAGTCTATTATTATTTGTATCAATTTAAGTTTTATTTAAGTTAATGTAAATATTATTCAACAAAAATGAATTTTATTTATAACAAATGATTTTCTATTATTCCATTTTGTAACATAAATAATGTTGAAAGTAAAAGTTAGTGCAAGTTTTAGATAAATTGATGTGTAAAATATAAATAGAAATCTTCGTTAAAAACCCTATTTCAAAACATATGTTTGATTTTATTTTTTACTTATCCTATATTTAAATTTAACTAATAAAGTTATTTAGCATAATCGTTAATTTAACTTTAAAAAACTGGCTAGCATTATAAAAAAAATCAGTTTTTCAAGTTTACTATTTATTAAAGATAAAATAATGTTAAGGTCAGAAGAATAGGCAATTAAAGGGTGTGTCATATTGTTAATTAAACTTTCTATTGACTGCAACGATAATTTTACTGATTATTCAGACTTTTTTAGTTTGCAAATGATGTTAAGGTCTGAGCTCTGATTAAAAAAATATGCATAAAATCAGTTTAGTTTTTTATTATATATCTATAAAGACTGATAAAATTGCAAGCCCTTCTAATATATCCTAATTTTTATTTAAAATTGCGATGTTAATACTATTTTCAAATGCTCGTAAACTTTTATTGATTTTGTTTTATATAGTTTAATATATGTTTATGATATTATGTTTAAGAGTTTTTAATTTTGTTATTTGTGTAGCATTTATTTTACTCTATTTTCAAAACACTTTAATTCTAAGTAAAACTTTAAAATTAGGTTTTTCAGTAAAGACATGTAGGTCATTTTTTCAATCTGTATTGTGTTTTCTTAATTTAGAATATTATTTTGTTATTTTAGAATACAGTAGAAATAAAATTAGAATAAAAAAAAAAACTAGAAGAGACTTTTCACATCTTATTCATATTGTTCTTCTAACATTGCTTCACTGGATATATTTTATTTATAAAGTTAGCGAATTTTGATATTATATTCTTAATGCTTACGTACTTTAAAAAAAACTACTTTTAATGAAACTTAAAGCAAGTAGCATGCAAGCAATTTATTAAGTTGTTAATGAAATATTCTCTGTATAGTACTGCCTGTTCACAAAATGAATAATAGTAAAAGCGAATGGGAATACGAGCTGTTAAATCGTTCATTGAAATTATTAGCTTTACAATGGCAAAAAAGATAATTCTTTTATAGGAAAAGATGAATTATTGATAGTTGTCTTATTTAAGAACAGCTAAAGTGCATGAAGGGACTGCTGAGATGCATTTGATGCATTCAAAAGTCGCAAAACAAAAATTTAAAAAAATTGCTTAATAAATAAAGTTTTCAAAATGATTTAAAATTGGTTTAAGTTATTAAAGCAGCTTTGAAGATTAAAAATCTACAATTTTCTAAGCATGAATTAATTTTAAAATTTTAAAACTTCACGACATTTTAAAACTTCACGACTAGATTTGTTTAATAAAATCTTCGCGGATTTATTCAGAACAGGAATAGGAATTTTAACCAAACCAGATTGTGAAAATGCCACAAATCAATTTTTTATTGTATCTCTATTTATTTATGAATTTGATTATCTTATTTTTCTAAATAAGTCTTTTTAAGTTATGAATATTATTATTAGCTTTATTTCTGATAATTTTCAGGGCTTTTTTTACTTAGCAACTAATTTAAGATAAGTTGTAGGTATTCAGTGACAGATCCATGATTTTTTGGTGATTGAGATAGCTAACTTCTAGACACGGAGCAACTATGTATGTTTATATTTATGTCAAATAATGAGTCTGTTAAAAAAATTGCGATGATTGGAGGCAGGTTACAAAAAAGCCTTTTAAGTTTTTTACCCCCTCCCCTTCTTACCCCAAACGTAGGGGCAACAATTTGATAAAAAAATTTTGTACATTTATCAATTAGATTTATATTCGATAAATTTCAAGTTTCATAGTATTATCTCTCAGCGTTCAAAAATTATGACCATATAAAATTGTAACCCTCTCATATTGAGGGGGGTTTAAACTTTATATGTTCATAATTTTTGAACGCTCAGAGATAATACTCTGAAACTTGAAGTTTATCTATAAATATAAATAATTGAGAAAAGCACAAAATAATTGAAATTAAAAAAATAATTGAAAAAAGCACAAAAAAATTTTTTATCAAGTTGTTGCCCCTCATGTTCGTTTTATGAAGTCAAAGGGCTTTTTCGGTCCTTGCTTCCATTCGCTGCAATTTTTTGTACAGCCTCATTATTTGACATAAGTATAAACATACTACTCTTTGGAGTTTGCTCTATGTATCTCAATCACCAAAAAATCCTGGATCTGTCACTGGGTATATTGGAGTAACTATATCTGAACCAAGATTCTTAGATTTACTATTATTTTTTTATTATTTTTCATTTTTGTTCCAAAAAAAAATGTATTATTAATTTTAAAATTGTTTAATAAATTTAATTTAATTAAAAAAAAAAGCAGTTTTATTTTTTATGCGAATGATATAATTTTTTTTCCATGTGGGAAGGAAGGAGAAGTTTTTAGCTCTCTTTAATTACACTAAAGCTTAAAATTTTTCAAACAAATTCACTGAATTGAATTAGTTTTGTGTTAACTAGTTTTTACAAAACAATGAGCTTATTTAAATTTAAAAAAATTTATAAATGGCCTTATTTTTAAACCTTGCTAATTCAAAGAGCATAGTTATTCTTTGTAAAATATTTTTATGAATCAAATCTTTTATGAATCAACGCAAAATATGCTAACTTTTTTCACTCTGTTTTTTAAGTTAGTCCGTGAGAATGAACTTTTTTTTTACTTGCTTCTACCGATGCACATTTTCGTGCATGTCTTTATAAAGGCAGTTAAAGTGTAAACTTACAGTATTTGTAAAAATAGGTATTACATTTTATGTCTTGTAATATCTCAGAACACAGTTAATCTTTTGGTTTGCAAAATTTAAAGTAATTTTTGAATCACCGGTAGATAAATAATCAAAAAATTAATTTTTTTTTTTTATTTTGTCGCCAAATAAACACATTTTTTTAATGTCCCCAAAAATACAAATTTTTCTGCGTGTTTTTATAAAGAAATTTAAGAATTAAGTTACAGTATTTGTTAAAATATAAGTTACATGGTATGACTTCTTATGCCACAGAGCGCAGTAAATCTATTGGTTTGCAATAATTAAAATAATTTTGCATCAGCGCTATAGTAATTTTTTAAAATAAACTTGTTTTTTAGTTTGTCCCGAAAAATGCACATTTTTTTAATGGTCCCCGAAAACACATATTTTTTTGCATGTTTTTATAAAAAAATTTAAGAAAAAATTTGCAGTATTTGTAAAAATATAAATTATATATTACGTCTTGTCATGTCACAAAGCGCAGTGAATTTGTTTGCAAGCGCAGTGAATTTGTTTGCAAGCGCAGTGAATTTGTTTGCAAGCGCAGTGAATTTGTTTGCAAGCGCAGTGAATTTGTTTGCAAGCGCAGTGAATTTGTTTGCAAGCGCAGTGAATTTGTTTGCAAGCGCAGTGAATTTGTTTGCAAGCGCAGTGAATTTGTTTGCAAGCGCAGTGAATTTGTTTGCAAGCGCAGTGAATTTGTTTGCAAGCGCAGTGAATTTGTTTGCAAGCGCAGTGAATTTGTTTGCAAGCGCAGTGAATTTGTTTGCAAGCGCAGTGAATTTGTTTGCAAGCGCAGTGAATTTGTTTGCAAGCGCAGTGAATTTGTTTGCAAGCGCAGTGAATTTGTTTGCAAGCGCAGTGAATTTGTTTGCAAGCGCAGTGAATTTGTTTGCAACGCAGTGAATTTGTTTGCAAGCGCAGTGAATTTGTTTGCAAGCGCAGTGAATTTGTTTGCAAGCGCAGTGAATTTGTTTGCAAGCGCAGTGAATTTGTTTGCAAGCGCAGTGAATTTGTTTGCAAGCGCAGTGAATTTGTTTGCAAGCGCAGTGAATTTGTTTGCAAGCGCAGTGAATTTGTTTGCAAGCGCAGTGAATTTGTTTGCAAGCGCAGTGAATTTGTTTGCAAGCGCAGTGAATTTGCAAGAATTAAATTTTTAAATTAGCGCTATAGTAGTTTTTTAAACTAAATTTGTTTTTTAGTTGGTCCCCGAAAAAGCACATTTTTTTACTAGTTCCCGAAAATACATATTTTTTTGCATGTCTTTATAAGGAAACAAAGTATAAAATCTCAGAAGTAATAACATTTTTTATGAAAAGTTCGTGTATCTAGGCCTTTTCGCTTTTATATAAAAAATAAATAGTTCTAAGTTATGCGTTCCAGTCAACTGATTACCCAGCTAGCACAGCTATGTCGGGCCAACATTGAAGCAACATCGGGAATAAGATCAGCCGACCATCGCAAACTGACGTTGACAAAGCGTTAACTTGAAAATCGGCGCGACGCACAGTGAGTCAGAAAGGTGAAAAAAAAGGCAAAAATTATATAACTATCATATATATCAACGTGTGATATATCAATACTATTGTATTTTGGGTCAAAAATTTAAATTTGTTATTGAAAACATTTTTTACACGTACCTATGACGCCTACAACGCAAGCTTACGCGTGTAAGTGTCATTTTCGCGCGCAAAATATGATTTAAATAAATAAATCACATTTTTTGATCCAAAATACCATATAAAAAAATAACACATATTTTTTAATGTAAATTTTTCTTGTGCCTAAAAGTCCTACACGCGTATAAGACTTAACACGTATACACGCGTATACGTGTTATAGTCTTTTACGCGCACAAAGACTTAATTAAAAAAAATTAAATTCTTCAAACCAAAACATATAATTATTAAAAAGAAAAATTGGATTCAAAAAATCTTTTTATATTATAATAGTATTCTTGATATCTTGGCTGTATGGTTTAATCTAGCTTTGCGAATTTCCTTATTTAGAGCCTCTTGTGACTTTTCAGAGTAGTAACCAATTAGCAGTTCTTATGCTTCAGATATCTGCACACCTTGTTCCAAGAGTTTATGAACAGTTGGGGAAATCATATACCAACAATAGTTTTTGAGTATAATAGCTGTAGTTTCATATCAGTACTGGCCAAAACTTTCTGAGTTTAACTCATAACAGGAGCATACTGATATTAGGATTGTCCTCAATATTAAAATTACATCTACTGACACTCCCGTTATATCAGCATTTTCAAATGCCCTTCTGACAGTGTTTCCATCGTTAGTGTTGCCGAAACCCTGTTTAGGCATATTAACTATAAGACTTAGCTCCTCTCTAAACCTCAGTTGAATGTTCTTTTTTCTACTTTTCACTGATGCTTTTTCAGCGGGGGATTTGGCAAAGTATTTTTTAATGTTTAACTTATATCCTAAATGTAAAATATATTTAAAAGATCTCAGCCAGCAATGCAGAGTAGAAAGTCCTAAAGATAAAGCTTTTTCATTAATTGGTTTAGATCTGATCAATTCTGGGCTATTAAGTTCACTGGGCTTAGATCCGCAAATATTACAAGATTTGGTGGACAGAGTGTTAGTTAGGGCATTAACCATTTTACCATCAAACATGGTTATATCTAGTTTGAACTTAAATGTGATTGTCGTATCCGGTTTGCCTTCCTCTACTTCTAACTTTACTTCAAACTTGACTAGTCTATTCATTTCTGCTTTTCAAAGTTCATACTCATTTCGTATCAATTCTTCCGTTTCTTTTTGATATTGGGGATGTAAGGGTCTACAGTAATGTGCACTGGAAGGCTTCTTATTTAACCGAATATTTTTGTTTGTGATGGTTAGTTTAAGTGGAACAATAGCTGTCTAGAAAAGACTTTGCTCGTTAACTTGGGCCTCACCAATATTTGTATCAGTATATACTTGTTTATAGACACTTTTACTGGAGGCACCATCAAAGCAATCTTTAAAGTGAAGTACACCTTTAAACTTCCCCCCAAATTCTGCAAACATTCTCATAGAGTCTTGACATTTCGTAAAGTTAATATTCTTGTCAGAGTATGATTAAACATACCCTGTAGAGGAGTTAAAGCATATGTTTCTGTCACAATTAAACCCTCAGGATAACACTTGTGTCTCTCATTCTTAATTTCGTGAAGTGAAGGATAAATATCTGCATTATGTATTATTAATGAATTTCTAATAATTTGATACTGCTCATCAGAATGGTCACACTGAACTTTTAAGCTCTAGGCATGATCGATTTTCATTTTTATCGGAAAATATATATATATATATATATATATATATATATATATATATATATATATATATATATATATATATATATATATATATATATATATATATATATATATATATATATATATATATATATATACTGTAATGTGTGATTGCTACCGACGATTAACACTAGCAGTATCGTAATCGTCAGAGTTGCTCTCTGTCTCACTTATTTCACCATGACTTGACGAAACTCGATTTTTTTGGCACCACTTTCACGAGCTTCCCGCGCTCCAGCACGAGCTAAAACATACCTTAGCCAGGATTTTATGCTTTATTCTATTTCGCGATCGGTTGCTTTCATAGTTTTGTGCGAATAAACAGCAACTAAAAAAAAAAAGAAACAAAAGAACAATTTAACAAAATTACTTAATATTTAAAAATATACCTCTACAACACACATTTATCTAAAAAAGTTTAAAGAAATCTTACCTTTGACGCAAACAACAATATTAAGGTCTTTGACGCCCATTTTGTGGCTACGTCCAGCCAAATTTAGCTTTGACGCAAGTTCTTTTGTAAAAACTTTTCCTGAAATTCAACGCGTTGTACTAAACACATCTGTGCCTCCAGTCACTTTTATGTAGTTACCCTTCAAAGTCAAAATTAATACAATTTTAATATTACATACATACACACATACATACATTCACATTGAACATAACATACAGAGTGAACACATATGTAAAATAAACATTGTTTTATTAATATTTGGTATCGTATCCATGAGCTTTAATCACACACCTCATTCGGCTAGGCATTGAGGCAAAAAGACCATCGATTGTTGTCTGTGGGATATTGTTCCACGCGCCTTGTAACAATATCCACAGCTCATCCAAATTGGATAGTTTCTTTCCTTCAATGCTCTTTAGACATTACACTCCGTAAATTCTCGATGGGGTTCATGTCTGGACTCTGAGCAGGCCAGTCAATCACGTCTACTCAATTTCGACAAAGGAAATTGGTAACCTTCTTTGCTTTATGATAAAGCGCGTTGTCATGCTGGAAGATAAACCGAGTTCCTTGTCCAAACAGAATAACAGCAGATGGTAGCATTGAGTCATGAAGCACCCCAATGTATTGGCCTTGGTTCATAGAGCCAATGCAAACAACTACCCTACCCCGTGTCCAGATTTGCACCCCTAAATCATAACACTACCACCGCCATGCTTCACAGTTGGTGCAATACAGTTTTTTTCAAAACTTTTCACTAACTCTTCGTCTAACAATCAGTCTCTTTGCCCCACAGAATAGTTGAAATAAACTTTTATCGGAAAAAATAAAGTTTTTCTAGTCCTCGACAGTCCAGTCTTTGTGCTCTCTGGCAAAGACCAACCGTCGCCAGACATTGGCGGCAGAGAGCAAAGGTTTCTTTGCTGCCACACACCCTCTTAATTTGGCTTTTTGCAGTCTCTTTCGCACAGTTCTGGAGGCTAAATAACTCCATGTTCCTCCGACAGTCTCCGGCATAGTTGTAGTGCATTCAGGCGACGATCCTGAAGTGACATGCGGACCAGCACCCGATTAGTATGAGCCATCGTCTTCTTTAGCCTTGCTGAACGCACCTTGTCTGCTGTAAAACCTGAATTTCGATATTTTTTAACAATTTTCCTGATACCGCTTGCAGTTTAACCAAAAATTATAGTAAAATTATTGCAATTTTACTATAATTTTTACCATTTTCTGCCATGAAAACAGCACGGAGGCGCTCTTCCTGGGACAACCGACGATATTTTACCATTTTTTCTACAACAAAAAATACTGATATTAGATCATTAAATTAAACTAAAACAGACTAAATAATATTATTACTGATAGTGAAGCTGTCAAAATAGAAGCAGATGCTAATAAAACACAAAAAATCTGGCTACAGTAAAAAAACTTGGTAAAGAATACCTTAAAACTCAATAGTTAC
>NC_061160.1:59788271-59815916 GCF_022113875.1 Hydra vulgaris
TATATATATATATATATATATATATATATATATATTTATTCACATATATAATAAATAGACGTCTGTTTTCTAGAAAATTGCTTTGCGGATAGATATGGAAGTATTGGTTTCAATTGGCAATTGTAGCAACACAATGTGAGGAAAACCATAGAGAAGAGTGAGGCTTGACATCGAATCGCTAACAGGGAATAAAAGATTCCATGCCAGCCTGAATCCACGAAATTATGTAAGAAGCACTTTTGTTAACAGGAAGACGAAAGATTTCTACCCAGTGGCCATCACAAAGAAAATCACGGAAGGATTCCCAGTCAGCTTTAAGATAGTTGTAAGATGTACAATGATAGAGAAATTCTGATGATAAAGAAAAAAAAGATAATAGTTTTAAAGAGACCAAACTATGATCTGAAGCACCTAAGGGTGAGTGTTGAGAAACTGAGCACTGAATAGAATCAAAAACAAGACATAAGTCGAGTAGAGAAGGTAAATAATATGGGTTGTTTGGAAAGCGAGTTTGAAAGTTGACTATTTGAGTTAGAGATTAAGAAAGGCAAAAGTTTTGGGCTTAAATGTCTGCAGAGTAACTGACACTAGAGCCAAGCTATTCAGTGTGATGAACATTAAAGTCACCGACAACAACAATATTGACTGATGGATAAAAAAAGAGGGCTTGATCAATATGATCAGAAATAACATCAAGAGTGCAGTCTTAAGATAAAGAAGAGCGATATAGAACAAATAGTAAGGAGATAGGGTGAAGTGGTGCTAAATAAAAGAACATAAAAGAGTATTCTTCGGATTCAAACCTAGTTTCCCGAAAAATGGGTGAATTCTTACGAATGAAAATGCGCACGACAAGCATGTGACTAATAAAGTCTTCACGAATTAAAGAAAGATAACCATTAACACTAAGATCACAAGATGAGACAGTCGAACTCAAAATAGTCTCATTGAAAGCAAGTAGGTCTGGTGAACTTTGCAAGAGATCAGACTGACTAGTAGAAAAGTTACTTCGAAGACCACGATTATTAGTAACTGATAGGTTGAGAGAATTTGGTGATGATATATAGTTTTTTGTGTTTTAAAGTTTTTGGTACATTAGTCTTTTTTAAATTTGTTAAAGAAATTGACTTAAAGCATAGATAGCACCCAGTACACTATTTAATTGTCAAAGCAAATGCCTCATTACTATTAATAAACCCTAAGCCATAACAATGGGCTCCAAACGTGGTCTCAACAATGCACACCAAAAGTACGAACAGGGATACCATCCATGTGTAATATGGCGCTATTAGTATTCTGACATTTTACAGGTGTTAATGGAATCAGCTTCTTTGAGTGCTACAGAGTTCGGGAAACCTGACTACCAACCGTCTTCAAAACCATAAAACTGAGTTTTAGAGCTGTACTATCATTTGGAGGTAATAGAATGAGCTGCTAAGTCATAAAAACAAAGACACAAGCAAAACCCACGCATCCAGTCAAGAAGATCAGGGATTCTACATCCTAAACTAGAAACAATGTATTAAAAACACATCTGCGCCAGCCTTATAGATAAAGATGGGGTGCAAGGCTGGTCAACAGATAGAATCTATTTACCCCTTAAGTCTTTGCCTAGGAGGCCTTGTACAAGACAGCAGCCGGATGCATTTAACATCTGCCCAAAAAGAGTATTTATATCGCCTTTTTAGGCAAAGAATAGGAGTTTAAATTAGCTAGTATACAATATAGCTAGTAACATTAGTAGCACTGATTGTGTAGTAATTTGCTACACAATTATTTGCCGAGTAGCTTAGGATTCGTGGCGGCTATAAAGCCACGAATGAGGCGAATTAAGACATTCTTTTGCGATTTTAAGTTATGTGCTCCGCCACGAATACTCAGCAACTCAGAACCTGGTGTTGTGGCAAGTTACTACAAAATTTTTTATATTTTTATAGAACATACCTATATTTCTTTTTTTACTGTCTTAAAGTGATAATTTATTAAATAATCAATTTATTAAATTTCATTACAAAATAAATATTATTATGAAAATGTTACTACACTTCACTATTACTTCATTTTGATAAAAAATAAAACATAAACAAACTAACGCCGCCGCCGAGGCTTTTATGTTGATATACAGTAAAATAAGGGCTGTTCCAAATAAAGGGATGTGTGGTGGTAGAAACCTGTAAATCAAAACAGAAATTTGGCATCTAAAAATATTAAATAAAAAAAGCCATTCGTTAGTTCTCGCTTTTTTAGTTTTTAATACACCTTTTCCAGTAGCATAAGAGCCGTATGGGCAGGGGGGGATAGAAGATACCTGAGTGATTAATATTAACTATTATTAGCTAGTTTGTTAAGTTTTTTTAAACATACAACATCATTTTAGTTAAATGATAATAGAAGTAGAACATCTAAGTATGCACAGAATACTTCATTAGGTCTATGAACACTTGAGGAACAAAGTAACAGATCGGATTTAGTAGAAGTGTACAACTTTTGATTGGAGCATTAGATTAAATGTAAACATAAAACTGAGTTCATATATATAAAAATTAGAAAATTAGCTTCAATTAGTTTTTTTAAGCCGTCAATTTTATAGTTTGAAGATTTCCTACAAAAAAAAACTCATATCTTATAAATTAATAAACAGAGAGAAATAAAAACTGCTCAGAAAAACAGTATATATAAAAGTATGATGCTTGTAAAAAAAAAGTTACAAACAAAGAACAACTCGTTGTTAGTTCTATTTTTATTGCATTATAAAACCCACAATAAAACAAAAATGACAGAGTTTAACCAACATCTCAACTATATCTTTGCTAACAGTCAAACTCTCATCTTGGCTTCACTTCAGATAAGATCATGCATTAGTTAGAGAACATATGACTGAGCACTTTACTAGTCTTATATTTCTATTCACAAGGATGGATTTTTTAGTAGTGAAGCCAATAATTTTTTTCAAAATGCTACCAATTATTACTTTTGCTCTAAATCATAGTTGTATGCCATTTGTAATCTTAATTAATAATTCCAATGCTTTGTACAAACTTATAAACTATCGGGAATGGATTTGATTTAAAAGTAATTTTAAATGCATTTATTAATTCATTTCAATTTTATTTGATTGTGTTTAGGAAAAATTAAAACAAAAATTTGTGTATTTAACAATCTAGAACCCAGGCATTTTTATTTAAAAAAAAAAAAATTCCTCTATTTCTTGCTGTATTTTCAACCTCTAATTTAGACTGTTCTTTTGCATTTTTGTTATCTTTTGTTAAAATAGTTACAAGATTTCAATCTGGTTTAGACAGCAAACGCAAATCATGCCGTTACCGTGGGGGATCGTCGGGTGTGATCAACTCCCTTTTGAATCAAATGTATTTCAAGTAAATTTTGGTATAAAATGAAAATATATACTTTCTATTCGGAGCTGCCTTTTTTTTCAGAAAACGACTCAACCAATTTTAAAAAGTTTCACGATAGGGGCCTGCAAATATATAGTTGGTTGACTTCCTATAATTGAAACGTTACCTAAATTTTTAATTTAAATGTTAGTCTCGTAAGCTACAATACACTAACATATTACCATATGGTTCAATAATTAGAGCATTGTTTTTTAATATTCCCATATTTAGTACTTTAAAAATGCGCATGTATAAATGCATCTAAACTAGTCTATAAGAAACTTTTAACAATATATGGCATGTCATAATAATACAATTTTAAAGGGCCAGGTAAAATATATCTATGAAGGAATAAGGGGAGTTTATTGTTTGTGGCAGTGGCATTAACCCATTTACTCATTTAATGTTTTCAGCTATATTGTATACTCGCTACTTTAATTATACTTTCGAAAAACAAAAATATAATTTAATTAGGTTGTAAATAAATAGAAAAAATTTGAGAAAATTAAAAGAAGCAAACTTTCTATATTTTTAGTCCTTCAGGTTGGTTTTCACTTTTTATTTAGGGAACTCGTAATAGAATGGTGGATTTACTGTCCTTTTATATTATATAAATATTCATCCGAAAAAATATTTTTATATACGCTTATTTTATGTTTATAATATTTTCATCCAGTAATAAGTTGCAAAAAACACGAAAGTAGTTGACGTCATCAAATATGCTTTCCGTGAAATTGTTAAGTGTTTTAAGTTGTTGACTCACTACATTCCAAACATTGAGTTATTTTTCTTCAGCAGGCATTCGACAGTTACAAAAAATATTCGTAACGTCAATCCGACTAACACCGCCATTTCCTATACTTATACTCTCTGTAGAAAACATGGGGAGAACCTGTTCTTCAAGGCTGTGTAATAAGTGAACCCTCATTTTGGTTTGATAAAAAACCAATAAATATTATTTACTTATGTAAAATTTTCTGAGATGCAAAAATGATGGTATCAGTTAACCATTCTGTCTTACTAATTAGAATAAATCTTTCTTCAGATGTCAACTGATACAAATCATTTTTTATCCTCAACACCCGTTTATTGCTCTGTTTAAAAGTCTTACTTGACTTTATCATGGAAACATGTTTAATTACAGGAGTGGAAGTTATTTCAGAAAATACATTTTTACTATTACTAACATAAGGGCTCATGTTGGAATTTTGAAGAGAACTCTGGTCTGAAGCCACTTCTTTATTTTTACTATTGAATGGCTTGATATGAAACCCGTAAACCCTTTTCTCTTTTATGGTGCCTAACTCTTGTAAAAGATAAGACCTTTTACCTAAATTCTTCAAAATACGGAAAGGTCCGAGCCTTCGGAAATCTAATTTGCCTTCTTCCCATTTTTTCGTGTAAAGTCTTTGACGAGAACTTCAGAATCAATTGCAAAAACAGATGGATTGGCATGCTTTTTATCGTAATATTTATTCTGCTTATCTTGCGCATTTTCAATATATTGTTTAGCTTTTTCTAGTATACCTGATCTAAAATACAAAATGTAAATGTAAAACTTTATAAGACTAAAATTAAAAAAAAAGTTTTTTTCGTGTTTTATATTTTTATATATATGTCCTAGAAATTTCTAAAAAATATTTTCTGAAATTATAGTTTGTGAAATCAGTAAATATTTTTGCTTTAACCATCTTGACCTTGATTCAATTGTTTTGTTCATGAAATTTTGGTTGCACTCTGGTCTTGAGCTGAAATGACTTAGTAAAGATTGAGGTAATTCATTAGCCACTTCAAGTTCTATGGGGAGTATAGGCTTCCTACCGAACATTTTCTCGAAGGGAGCGTATTTGGTTGACTCTTGCTGTGACGTGTTGTATGCAAAAGTGCAAGCATCCAAATGGGAATTCCATGTAGTGTGTTTGTCACTGCTATTCTTCACCAGCATTAATTAAATGGTTTGGTTAAACCGCTCAAACCGTTCGCCTAAAGTATAAGATGCATTATTTAAAAACCTGACAACTGCTGCTTTTAAATTCCTGCTAAAATTTTAAACCTTTTGATGGTATTTTGTCGTAAAATGATGCTTGACATTAGGCAATGTTATTAATTCCTCGTTCATCTGGTTGCAAAACTCGGTACCCTGATCAGAACTCTTGGTATATCCATTTGGATAAACACCTGAAAAACATAAAAAATTTAGCACCAAGAGTATATACATTTCATATAATTAGATTAATAAAATAAAATTTTACTTTAACCAAGGCTATTGCTACACTGCTCCCATGTTTAGACTTAAGTGGAGCCGCTGCTACCCACTTGTGGTAGCAGCGGCTCCACTTAAGTCTAAACATGGGAGTGCTATATTCTGAGATAGTTAAAACATAATTATTTCCTGCAGATGTTTCGGTAAACAATTCTATCAAGTCAATGTCAATGTGAAACCATGGTGATTGAAAACAGGATGCAGCTAATGGCGTGTTCTATCAAACTTTTGTGTATTTATATGTTGCCACTTTTCACATATCATAACCTAAGAAAATTTACATGCTATATATCACTTAACATAAACTTAACATATGTTTTCTAATATGGGGTATGCATTAATATACACATTATTTATTCAAATTTAAATGGTTAACTTATTGACTTTGAGATGATGTTTGTTGTGATTTCAAAATAGTTAGTGACCACGTCCCCAGCCCCGGCGTAAAACAGAACTTATCAAAAATTCGGTCCCAGCTAAACAAACACAACTTATAGGGTTAACTAGCCAGGGGTGAAATTCCTAATTTTTATTGCTACTTTTCTTATTTTGTTCAAGTTAATATCTGTAATGAAAGTTATAAAGATTATAAGAAAAATCTCATTAAAAGAGTATACACATTTAGTATATATCTAAACTTTATACTTTGGACAAAATTCATACATATTTACAATGAAAAATAACAAATAAGGGAGGCGGTTAATCGCCATCCCCCAATAGTTACTATTTTTTCAGAATCAATCAGATATACTTTTTACTGAATAAAAAATGATTTGTATCAGTTGACATCTGAAGAAAGATTTATTCTAATTAGTAAGACAGAATGGTTAACGGATACCATCATTTTTGCATCTCAGAAAATTTTACATAAGTAAAAAATATTTATTGGTTTTTTATGTAAACATCTAAATTTCTATGGCTGCAAGCAACTATTAGGGATTGCGATTTCCCGGACTTTTTTCATTCCCGGGATAGCGGAAAATATTTTTTATATTCCCGGGAAAACATTTTTTATAAGAAAACAAAAAAGTTTTTTATTTCTTTCAGCTACCTTCTCATTTAAAAAAATTTCTTAAAAAACAAGTGCATCGAGATAAGCGTTAATCTAACTTTTTTACTAAACTGTTTGT
This sequence comes from Hydra vulgaris, assembly GCF_022113875.1. Taxonomy (NCBI): domain Eukaryota; kingdom Metazoa; phylum Cnidaria; class Hydrozoa; order Anthoathecata; family Hydridae; genus Hydra; species Hydra vulgaris. The sequence goes on from NC_061160.1 coordinate 59,795,060, forward strand.
AGCTTTAAACAAATTGAATTCTTTAAGTATAATACTGCATATAACTTTAAAATCATATTATTTTGTCTCACATTTCTAATCGTTACACTATATATTCAGATAAATAATATATGCTGACTTAACTATTTAGTAGTAATAACTAACCCCATCACTATACCCTTCTTTTGTTACGGTCAACTCTCGATATCTCAAACCTTCAAGTAACCAAGAAATTAGTTCAAGATGTTTGAGTTGAGAGAATGTTTGAGTTATCGAGAGTATATTCCATTAAAAAGGGTTCAACGGGATTCAAAAAAAAATCCAGATAACCAAAAGTTCAAGATATCGAGTATTCGACATATCGAGAGTTAAAATTATATTTAAAACACCATCAGTTGTTATATAAACATTATTTACCATAGTTTTGTGAAACCATTGGAAATAGTTAATTCTAACATTGTCCTTATTCAAAAATTAATAAATTTCTAATGTTTGTATTCAAAGATTAATAAATTTCTAATATTTGTATTCAAAAATTTTCTCTCATACTGTCAATATTGATCTGAATCTAAGATTGAGGACATTAAAAAAAAAATCCCTTACCAGCAATACAAGTTGTCAATAGCTCTCCTAATGAAGCCTTTTTTCAAAAGTTGAATTTAATCAAACATATATTATTAAAAACAACTTTTTTATATCTTTTATATAATCTTCATATTTAGAAAATATGAACAATTTTCAATCCAACAGATCTACAGTTGCATTAAAAAAGATTCAATTGTGTTATGAACTACCTTTGCATAACAATAATTATCATTAGCCAAATTTATTACTATGCGATAGTGGTTGGAACTATTTCCAACTCAATTATATATTTTTGACGAGCCGATTGAAAAACTTTGATCAATCCTGAGGTGGTTTAAACTGTGTGCGGTTTTATATGATTGATAATTAGATGGTTCTTTACAATTTTCCTTCAGATAATAGTTGAAGGAGTCATGTTTGTTTTAACAGAAGAATTGTTTATGTTAAACCCACGTTTAACAGCAGCAGCCTGGCAATGACTGAGTGTTAAAATTGTTCTAACTACAAAGACAAATCGTTGTAACTGCTGACGCAAGCAAGTTGAAAATAAAAATCATTAAGCAATCCTTAGGATGAATAAACTTAAAAGACTCTTGCTTTATAGTTTCAATTTTATTATCTATAAAATCTTTTAAAACTAAGCGACATTGCTGTGGTCATTCTTCTCCATTTGAAATTGCCCGCCAGCGCACAAAAAAGCGCTGGACAGACGGTCATTATTTGTATGGCGTGCACAATTTTTAAAACTTCAACTTTATTTTAACTAATAAAAAAAAATCCGAAATACGATCTTTTAGCGCAAAGATTAAATGACAATAATAATTTTAACTGATACATTACTAATTTCAACTAAGTTTAAAAATACTAAGTTTTTAACAAATGTATGAATAAGTATGAATTTTCAGAGGTTTTGAATGAATATTTTTAAAATACGTAAATAAATAACATTTTAGCTCACAGTGGCAAAGGTACAAGCAAGATTGCAATCATCCAGAATATGCAAAGAGGCTTCTTTCTTGTATTGTGGATTTCTTGGTTACAGCAGCAAACATTTGTAAAGAATCTAGTCGTTAGATGAATTTATGAGAATCCAATATAGGTATAGTGTTTTAAAGCAGAGTATCAAAAAACAATTATCAAAGAAAATTTGTTTCATAGCTTGCAGTTTTTTTGAAAGGATGGTTATTTTAAATGTCTGTAAAACACCCATCTTTGTGTTTGTTATGAATATTTGTATGTTTGGAGTAATAAATATCAGATTTAGAATGTTTTTGAATGCTTTAAAAATGTAAAATTTGAAAAGCTGTCATTTCGCTATATTGTGCAAAATGGTTCAAACTTAAAATCAAATTTATTTTCTTGTTCAAAATATTTCAATTTAAATTTCACATTTTTGGAGTCTGTAAACATTGCACTTTCACCCAGTCAAAGCAGTTTTCTCGAGTCAGTTCAAAGTAGTTGTGGGCCACTTTTTACAACAGTACTTAATGGTACTTGGTGTAACAAAGTTCATAGGGTTTAGTGATGCAACATTTTTTTCCTTGATCTGCGGTTGTTTAGATGATTTTCAACACCAACGTTTGTTTTCATTGCCTGAACCATTTCAGCCTTGGAAGCTGCACATATTTGGTCATCAAAAAAACTGAAGTACCATGTATGACAACACATTGCCTTGATTGCCACATTTTCAACTGTTGAATTGATTGATTTATACAATTCTAGTCAAAGCACTGAATATAAGTGGAACTTGAATAGTGTGAGATGATGTAAACAATGAATGAACATACACAAAACTATAGTATATATATAATATATAATCTGTTAAACAAACGAACTATTTGTCTCACAATTAGTCATTTGAAATTTGGATTTGAAGAAGAAAAACCTCAATGAATAAATTGCTTAGGCCATCCAATCGGCCCGATTCAATGCTCCATGTGCCATCAGATAGATGCCTCAAGGTAAGATATGTCCTATATAGATTAGTGATAATTCATGCTCCTTGGAATCTTTTAACCAACCAAAGTATCAGGTCCAGTAAATGGTCCAGCCATGGAGTTAAATACATCTCTGAGGACAATCTCAAATATGTGATGTTGACATGCTAGATGCAGTAATGCCTTTTCAATCTTTTGTTCAATTAGAACAACTGCACCGGTTCGAATTCCAGTACCATTTACCAGTTGTGGTGTCAAATAACAGTACTTTCACATTTTCAACTAAATGCCAGTTGTTGATAGGTGTAACCACCATATTTTCCATTGCTTGCCATTATTATTATTTTATTATTTTGACTATTTCATTGTTCTTTTTGTTATATATGCTTAAAGAGAATATGTGTAGACTATCTATAGATAGAATATCTATAGAGAGAACATATAGAGAGAGCAGTAGATATCAAGGTTAGAGTTAAAGTAGGTCTATCAACTGATTTAGGGAGAGCACACAATGAGTGATTTCCATTTTGTTATATTTTACTGTTATTGTTATTATTATTATTATTATTATTATTATTATTATTATTATTATTATTAATACAATAATAATAACCTTATCAAAATGATGTGTTGAAACGTAGAACAAATTTGTAAATGGTAAGATTATAAAACAATACTAAAATAATGGTTTAGGTTACTCATCAAATTGTTGTTATCTCCAGTCTTACTGCTATTATTACTAGCTACTAAATAATTACTTTTATAGAAAAATTTAGTAAATCCATTTTATATATAACCCTTGTTACAAATATAATTATAATTCAATTTCACTAACTAGTAAATGGAATTAAATTCTAATTATATTATTAATAAGAAATAAATATAAAAAAGATTTCCTAAATTCTTCTATCAAGCCAAATGTTTAGATACTTTTAGTACTTCTAAGAATAAAAATTGTGTTTATATAAGAATAGCACGGATCATGAAACTATTAGATTGATCAAACAGTATGAGGATAGTATGAATCTTATATCAACATACTATTTGGTCAATTAAATATTTATATTGACATTAGTAATTTAAACAATTTGCATGTATAATTTTCATTTACTTAATAACTAAGTAAGTAGAATTTAAATAAACATAATTAGGATTATCTATGAAAAATATTTCATAATTGAATTAGGAAATTCTTTTTATATATAATCTTAATAATATTTAATCTAATTCTATTCTGTTGTTATGATTATTTCCAAAGTATTTGCTTTGATATTTAAATATCAAAGCAAATGATATCAAAATATTTGCTTTGATATATAAATATCAAAGCATATGATATATAAATATTTGCTTTGATATTTATTTAAATATCAAAGCAAATTTTTTCGTAAAGTATAACCAATAATAACAACAGAATAGAATTAAAACAAATATAGTTAGGAATATTTAAAAAAAAGATTTCCGAATTGAATTAGGAAATCCTTTTTATATATAATAACAATTATAGCAAATATTTGCAAGAAAGAATTAGTAATTGTACAAACAATTAGTAATTTTATTTATGAAAGCAAAAATTTAGGAACTAATAAAAATTAGACTCTTAAGAATAAGAAATGTGTTGACAGAATTTAAAAAAGTAATTTTAATGATATCAAATAAAACTTTAAGTACTATCTTTACTTGTCTTTAATTAAAAACGTCCGCCACCTTTATTTATATAGTTTTTACTGTTAAAATATCACTTTATTCAAAGCGGACTACTAACTCCAATGTAGGACAATCTACTGCAGAATGTCCTATTCGACAGTTTACTCCGGCGGACTATTTACTTCGTGACATATCTCAACAATCTGTCTCACAATCTGTGTTGTTTACATTAATATAGTTACTTTGAATAAAATCAATAGAATTGCGAACGTAAATGCTTAGACAAATACCTACCTAAATATCGCGCATTTAATGCACTGATACTTAATTTGTTAACTTAAAATTAGAATTTTTTTTATATTTGTTTTAAGCCATGTTTGGGGCTGTCCATAAACGACGTCGCGCATCTAGGGAAGGTAGAGGGTCCAGACTTTTGTGACGATCTGTGACAAGGTAAAGTGAGGGGGTTGAAGAAAAGCGACGTCACAAAAAGTATTTTATGTAATAAAGTATTTTCTTATAGTAAAAACTATAAAATATTTTATATGATAAAGTATTTTCTTATATTAAAAAAACCCTTAACGCATGGTAGCCTTCTGAACAAGAAAGGCAGTGCCGGATTTAAGGGGAGCTAGGGTACCCCGCAAATTTAGGAGCTCCGCCAAATTTAGAAGGACTTTTTTTTTAGTCATTTTTAGGCTCTGGCGCATAAAAAAGCCTCCAAAAACAAAAATAGCTCCGGGCCCCAATACGTCTTAATCCGCCACTGAAGAGAGGTGTTTCAACTCATCACAATGCAGGGACCACTCTTGCTGAAGTTTGATCAGGTTTGATTGTAGAAATATTTACATTGGAGGCAGATTACATTGAACACACAGAGTCTAAGTTACAAGAACAACTCCTCTTGTCAAGGGATCAAGAAATATCACATAAGAACGAGCCAATCTCTTATGCAGATTGTTAAACGAAATGACAATAAGTGCTGTTTGAAACCAAGAAGTTCCTATTTTAGTGTGATAGTAGACAGATTTCTCCAAGTTGTTCAAACAAGCGAAGGTCTTAGAATTTCAGAGAGAACAACGTACATAGCATGCCACCAATTTCCATCTCTGTTTGCAGCACAAAGTGTAAAAGTTGAAGACATTCTTCACCACATTTCAAATCCGTATCGGTTAATCCCAAATGACTTGTCGTACCAACGTTTGTCCCAGGATACTGTTGTCAACGCTTTATTAGTTTATTCCATAAAAGAACATTTTATTTTTCATAGAAAAATAGTTTTTCTAATTTAAGCAATGTTGTTCAACGCAAGAAGCTATTTTATTTTTAATATTTTTATAGAAGCCATTTTGTTTTTAATATTTTTATTACTTATCAACAATCTCAACGTTTTTACAACAAATTTGTTCATTATATATAGTATTTAAAAAATCAACTTGTGACTTTTGTCAATAGTTAGTGGTTGTTATACAAAACGCTATAATAATAAAAATATGCAACGTGAGACTTATGTTAATAACTAGCAAATCTATTTATTGAATAAATTATTGACGCACATGAAAAGCACATCTCCCCCAACTCAACAAGAGCTCATACATAATCTTGATACTTCCGGTTAGAAAGAACTCTTCTCCCATAGCGAGTGAACCAAACTGACTGTAACTCTGTCTCACAATTTGTTGGATAATTTTGATCAGTGTGGTGCATACTATTGTCATCTTTGCCGTCATCCACGAAATTTGTTTGAGAACTTAGATCTTCGATTGCGACGTGTTTTAAGTTCGTTTCAGGAGGTTTAACCAGTGTCGGATTGTAATCGTCATCAGTTATTATGTCTTCTTCATTTTTGTCTACACGACGATGCTGCAGGTGTGAAAAATGTCGTGGCAACGTATGTTCGTTGACTTTAACTTCAGCTGTTAACCATTATGCAGTGCTACTATACTTCCTTATAACCACCACTGTGTACACAGCGTCATATGCTTAGGCTTCACCCACACTTTATTGCCAACTTTCCATCCTTGACACATATTCATAGACTTTTCTGTTGATTTGACTTTGTTGATTCCAAGAATTCGGACGCGTTTGTATTGTCGGCAAAAGATTTCAAAAGGTGTGCAATGTTTTGATTGTACATTGTTGATTAAGAAGACAAACATGGGTATTCCTCATTTCGCTCTTGCATTTGTTCTTTTTACTGTCCGATAAACTCTTTCAACAATTCCATTTCCCTATGGTTTTTCAACAGCTCGATAAATAATTCTTATTTCCCACTTCAACGCCATAGCTTGCATAGTCTGAGATCTAAACGACTTAGATTTATCTAAGAGAATTTCGGAAGGAGGTCCAAGCGATGACCATGACATAAGGTTCAAATGAATTGTATTGATCACATTCAGCGACAATTTGTTTCACTGTGTCTCTGCTAACGTGGATACCAGCACGCGAGCATAACTTCATATTCTTAGAAACTCTCATGTGTGCTATTGAGTGAACTTTTTTAACCTGCTGATGATTGTGCTTATAGATGATATTACATTCTTGCGTCGCAACTTTGATTTTATCCATTTTGTTGGCACTCGTGTAAGTTCATCTGCGATATTTTTTATTTTAGGAACCCATGTAAGACTTACACTTATGGCATAATCCTCGCCAATTTTCCAAATATTTAAAGCCTTCGTCGGATCAGCATTTTACATTGCCCAGCACACTTTACAGGTTTGTCTCGAGTCAATTCAAAATTTAAGCAACTGAGTACACTATGAGAACCAGTTTTGATAGAGACATCACTTGGGTTTCATTTTAATGCCATATTGAGACCTTCAACACATGCATCTAATTCAGCCACGTTGATATGCATTGCATCAGACTTTGGTCGAAGCCAAGTTGCATTTTCTAGTTTTTTGTCACCTTGCATTATTAAAACTCCTTTTGCCAGCAAACTTGCATCACACCATACAATTAGAGATGCATTTGGTTTACAATTCCAAACGTCTTTTGGTGGATCGCATTTGATTACTTTATCCACGACTTCTTGCATCATTTCATTTATGCACTTATTCGTAATAGGTTCATCGCAACCTGCTTCGTTTGTACATCTCTTTATAAAGCTGCATGCAAGTCCAGCAACTGGTAAATTAGCAACCAGATTATCACATATTGAGAATGTCTCCCTCTTGGTGAGTACATTTTTAATAATAAGAACCTCGCGTCCTCTATTCCAAAACATTTTCTTTGTAGATGGATTTACTGGTACTTCCAATGCTAGAGCACGAACTGGGTTTTTGCCAAAATATTCAGGTGTTTTCGCGTAAAGACCCCATTTCTTTATATGTGCCACCAGCTTCCTTCCATTTCCATTGGTTGCTAAGGGGGCATCAATCACAGGTGTATCCTTTTTTCGATTTTGCAAGTGCAAAATTTTGTTAGAGAACATATCGTAGAATTAAGCTCAACATCACAGGTGCTAGGCTCAAACCAAAACCCAAACGTGTAAGCACATACCTTTGATCCTTTTAAATTACAGTTTGGTTAAGCCAATGTCGTTTATGCACATGAATTTGTAGGTATGCTCTTTTTAGATCCACCACTGAGTCGTTGTTTTGATGAGTCTCCAGTCCCTCATTGCATCGTTGATAACATCCGCATCCCTTTTAGCGGCTTTTACATAGGTGTTAAGTTCGCGATAATCAAGCACCGGTTTTATCTTCTTTTTATTATCTTGAATGACACACATCAACGGTAGTAACCCTTTAGCTTTCCCATTATTTTATCGTCATATTTTATAAGTGTGCCTTCTTTGATCCATTCATTAATTTTGTTGCTGAACGAATCACGATGTTGGTTGGATACGTTGTACTGACTTGTTCTGTTTTTCATTTTAAGTTCCGTCTCCCACTCCCAACTTACAATCCATTTTTTGCCATCAAAATAGACTTTGCTTGTTCCAATTTTAATTGTCGCAACACGAGGTGTTGATGGTAATTTAATCAGAGAATTTCAATTTTCCAGTGCCAATTTTGAGTTCATCACACGACTTTATTAAGTCCATACCCATAATCATGTCGTACTTGTTTATTACTTTATCCATACCAATGCATCCACCAACCACCTGTTTGTTGGGTGGTGTATTTTAGAAACAACTTTTTTACATCGAATTATTGCGCCCATTGTTGCAACATTCACTACACGAATTAATTTATAGTCAGATGATAGTAACTTCTTGGTGATGATTGATTGCGAGCAACCAGTATCCACGAGCGCTGTAGCGTTTCTTCCGTTTTGTTACCAAGTCGATAGTAGGTAGTATTGTTTCGGGACGAGTTCTTGTAGAAATACCTCATGCAAACTCGTCCCATTTAAGTTTCCCTGGTTTTGTTGACGTTTGTAGTAGTCCTTCGCAGCATGTTTATGCGAACATTTCTTGCATAAGGAGGTACACTCTCGTGCAAAGTGATTCAATGATTGGCAGTTGAAACATCGCATGTTCGGCAAATTGCATTTACTTCTTCATTTACAGATAAACATGCCGCATCTAATCTAGTTTGTACAATCACGGATGCCGTCTTGACACAATCGTCAAAGCTTAACGTATCTTCTCCTCGAATAATAGCACGTAGAGCAACACAATCATTGATCCCAATGATGAATTGATCACGAAGTCGGTCGTCTCTTTCTAATAGCATGAACTTTCATTCTTGAGCTGCTCGGATCGCTCAATGCACAAACGTTTGTTTCGACTCTTCATTGCCACGATAAGTTTTCTAAATTCATACCGTGAGATTAACAATGATTTTCAACGTTTCCAGTTTCGTCAACAACTCTTCGTACAAAACTTCATCAGGCAGTTCAGGTGCTGTTAATTCCTCCATGGTCTTGTAAATCTTCGACGACAGAGTAGCAAGCAAGTACGCTACGTGTTGACCGGAAGTAATATTGTTCATCACAAAAAAAGAAGTCAACTGCCGAATAAATCGCTTTGGATGCCCATCTTCATATTGCGGAGATAATAAACACGCCCGGTTAGCTTGTTGTTCAACACATTTAGAAGCCGATTTGTTTTTAATATTTTTATTACTTATCAACAATCTCAACGTTTTAACAACAAATTTGTTCATTATATATAGTATAGTATTTAAAAATTCAACTTGTGACTCTTGTCAACAATTAGTTTAATAATAAAAATATGCAATGTGTGACTTTTGTCAATAAATAGCTTTGCTAATTATTGACAAATTATTGACGCACATTAAAATCACAACAACCAATGTTTCATGTTTTATTTGTTGTAATTGGTTCAAATAAAATTTAATTAATATAATTATTTTTGTTTGAAACTTGTTGTTAAAATCATTTTAAGTTTCATTTTTCAATTATTTCATTTAGAATGCGGAATAGCTGCGAGGTAATAGCTACTTGATAATAGTAATTTAAAAAACGGTAACAGGATAAAATATCCCGCGGGAAAAAATCCCACCGAGAAAAAATTCCCCCGGGAAATATCCCCCTAAAAAAAAAAAAATTTATTTTACAAAAATTATCAATAAAATATTTATATTCATTTATCTTAAATAGTTTTATAAAATACTTCATTTTTCATCAAAATGTAAGGTTATGCACTATTTCTCGGTTGTCGGTAAAAATTTATAATAAAAAAAAACTCTCCAATTCCTAATATTCTATTTTAAAGCTTTATTTAAAAAAAAAAAAAAAAATAACTGTAAAACATGCATGGAGTATTGCTACATAAACTATCTTATAGCCTGAATCGCAACCGAGTGCTGCTACATCGACTGACAAATAGCCTGACTCACAACGGAGTGCTCCCAGTGGGCACAGGACGTAAAAAAGACGTCCTTTGGACGTTCAATTAGCGTCCGTCCGTCCCTTTTAAATTCTAAACGTCTTTTGAACGTCTTTTTCACGTCCAATAAATTTTTCGTCTAAAAAAGATCTAGAATGCTTTATTAAATTAAAATTAATTTAGTTAAATCACGCAATTTTCAAGATATATTTATTTATTTTTGTTAATTAAAAACGCATTTTTAATACAAATGTAGAAAAAACTTTCAAGCGTAAAAGAACTTTCAAACGTAAAGTTACATTTTTTTATAGCATCTCGATTTAATGAATGAAGAGTGACTAATAGACAGGTTTTTGCTAATTTATATATATATATATATATATATATATATATATATATATATATATATATATATACATTCAAAGTTTGTAGAACAGAACAACTTTTTCCAGACAAAATTGGTGGTCAGGTTACTATACTGCTGCTGCAAAATATATATAATATATATACATATATTGCTGCTGCAAATATATAATATATATATATATATATATATATATATATATATATATATATATATATATATATATATTATATATATATATATATATATATATATATATATATATATATATATATATATTATATATATATATATATATATATATATATATATATATATTATATTAAGTATATACCTGGTTCTTGATATAGTTTATCAAGTATAATATAATATTTGATATAGTATATCAAGTAAAATATTTCATTATACTATATCAAGAACCATATTCTGATAATTTGAAAGTTTTAGACATCGCACAAATATATTCAAAATAATTAATTTCAAAATAAATATTTTTTTTTTTTTTTTTTTTTATAATATCTTTGCAAGATAACGGTTGACAGACGACTTAAAAGATTGCAAGTTATATGAATCAGGAAAGCAAGATGAAGGGAGCAAATTCCAAAGAACTGATGTTCGAGGAAAAAAACTAGACGAATATGAGTTTTTAGAGCACTAAGGAACAGTAATAGAAAAAGGATGAGACTTAATTGAATGACGAGTAACACGAGAATGAATTTTAGGAGATGGCTCAAGAGACGCTAGCTCTTTAGAGCAGTGCCCATTATATTATTTGTAAAAAAGAGAAAGAGAAGCAACATTACGACGATGTGACAGAGGTTGAAGGTTGGCTGCAAGAGCAGGTCCAACTATGTTTACAATGCGTTTTTGCACCTTGTCTAAAAGAGAAAATGCATCATTATAAGATCCGCTTCAAATATGGCAACAGTATTCCATACAAGGTCAGATTTGAGATTTATAGAGATAGAGAATAGAATCCAGAGTAAGAAAGTGTCTACCTCGATAAAGAGATGCAACTTTAGGAGATGCTAATTTTGCAACGAATTTAATATAAGGTTTCCAAGAAAGATCAGAAGTGAGAGTTAATCCTAGAACATGAAGGGTAGATGACTCATCGAGTACATTACCGTTCATAAATATAGGAAGGTCTAAATTATTGCAGTAACGATCGGCCAAAAAAATTGAGTTTTATTTGAACTAAAGTTCACCAGCCACTGTGAGTCCCATTCTGTATCAGAAGTGAGATCCTTTTCAAGCTCAGATGGTCCCTGCAAGCAATAAGAGGGAGTTGGCTTCTTATCGTGACAAGAATAAATGATAGTATCATCAGCGAACAATGCCACCTTAGATGTGAGAATATCTGGAAGATCGTATGTAAATTAAAAAGAGTATAGGGCCGCAAGCTGTAGAAGAGTCTAAGCAGGAAATCACTTTAGATACAGAAGCTGTAGTGATATGGATGTCGAGCAATGGATCAACCTGTTTGACGACTATATCAGGTAGAACGCAACTAGTGGAGTCAAGAGATGGTATTGATGAAAAGTTCTTAGCAAACAATTCAGCTTTGTCTTTAGGTGAAGTCACAAAGTCTGAACTTGATATATAATTATAATTAATATCAATATTAATATTTATGATTTGATAAAACTTATTTTTTAGTAATTTATCCAACTTCAAATTAGAATGAGAAAAATGTATTTAAAGATGGAAAAGAGATGATATTTTTTTTTATATGAATGAATTTTTGATTATTTATGGTTTATAGCTTTAACATTTAGTTAAAAATATATATAACATAGCAAACATTTAAAGAGGAATTTAAGTGAGGCTATATAGTCTTTGTAGGTGGTTACAGTTTTGGTCATCATATACTTAATGGACCATTAGTGGCAGCAGCCAAAAGTGGATAACAGGAGTAACCACTATATCACTTGTTGGAATGTTATCGGCTGGCCACTTTAGTAATTAACTAAGTAAAGGATGAGTTAAACTCCATTTAACTGCTCAGAATGCTTTTATAGGTCCACTGAAAATCTACTACAACAATGTTTGCTGATAAAGTTTCAATATGTACTTATTTGATTATTGTCCTATGTATTCAGGGTTCCCAATCCTCCTTAAAAACCTTAAATATCCTTGGAAAAAAAGACATCCTTAAAAGTCTTTAAATAATCTTGAAAAAAAAATAAATTTGACTGTTCTCCTAATTCACTTTTCTATAAATTTTTGTTTTATTAATTAAAAATTTATTTATAAAAATATATAATATATATGTATTGGTCACAAAAACTTCTGTTATGTATGTAACTCTTTATTTTTGAGTTGAATTTTATACAATATTTCAAGAGAGTTGTCAAGTATATAGTTTATATAAGTATATATATATAAATATATATATATATATATATATATATATATATATATATATATATATATATATATATATATATATATATATATATGCATTAATATATATACCGCTAAATTAACTACGATGGTTCGCAAAAAAGTTCACATTTTACCAGTTTGCAGTTCGTCAGGGTTAGGGTTAGGGTTTCACATTCGCTACCTTCGAGGAATAGCGCATAACTTGACATTTTGATGAAAAATGAAGTATTTTATATAAATTTTTAAAATAAATAAAGAAATAAACATACCTGCATATTGATATTTTTTATGTAAAATAAATTTTCTTTTTTTAAGACATTCTCCGGAAGATTTTTTCCCGGGGGGATTTTTTCTCGGAGTGATTTCTTCTCGGGGGATTATTTCGGGGGGTTTTTTTTCCGGGGGATTTTTTCCTAGAACCATAAAAAAGTTTGAATTTTTATTATATTTAAATATAATAAACTACAATTGAACATTTTGAAAGTGCTATATTTTTTTGGCAATTTTATAAATCATTAATGAGTAATTGATGTAAATTTAATAATAATAAATATAATTATAATTTCATTTATTTTCGCTGCCCATTGTCTTTTTCTTATTAAAAATACATATATGACAATAATTTTGAAAAATATTATATATTAAGCTTCCTATCGAAATAATGCAACATTTATCCTATTGTAATATTTTAGGGGAAGTCTAAACTTTTGTGGCGTCTTCTGACAAGAGGAAGGGAGGGGGTTGAAAATTGCAATAAATTGCGTGACGTCCTTTATGGACGGCCCCTCTCTGTGAAACAAATATTTTTTAAATTATAATTAAGTTCATTTAATAAAAATTTAAAAATTTTGAAATTTTTAAGTATACTAAAAATATTAATAAGCAAAATTGAAAATTCTCACAAAGGTATTGAGTAGTTTTAAATATTGAGTAGAGCTCACTTTCTAAAATGGTTTTAATATAGTTATCAGAGTTATCATTATACTTAGACATTTTTAGCATTAATATAACCAGAGAAATAGTTCTCCATTTTTTAAATTTTAAATTAAAATCAAAAAAAATTAACTATTGTAAATTAAATAAAATATATGATTACTCAAAGAAGTATAAAATATTTATTTTTCTTAACGAGATTATTATCCCTATGATGATGATGATGATGATGATGATGATGATGATGATGATGATGATGATGATGATGATGATGATGATGATGATGATGATGATGATGATGATGATGATGATGATGATGATGATGATGATGATGATGATGACGATGATGATGATGAGGAAAATACAATAGAACTTATACTATTTTAATAATTATCTTATAATATTTTGTTTTTTTAGAAGAAATTACTTTTGCTAAAATAAAGAATTTTTTTTTCAGACGAATGGCGAGGAGAGTTGTGTCTTATTAGGGTCAGGTAAAATTAAAGTAAAAAACGGCTGACGGTTTGATGCAATAGTGGTGTGGTGATTGTGTAGTGCACTCGCTTCATAAACAATTAGTTCTGAGTACAATGACCAATATGGCCGCTTAACTTGACTTAACTTGTTTCTTTTTGCAACGGCTTTATTCGGCTTGCTTTAGGAGTTTAATAGTTGAGTAAAGGTTGTATAAAAACTAATAAATAAAAATGATTAGTTCTCTTAATTGTGGCTTCAACATTGGGGAGGTGAATATATAAACAGTAAAATACAGGTTATATTTATTGTTTACATATCCCGATTTTATTTAGACAACTTTTATGTCGGAAATGAAAGTTTTACTCAAAAAACACATATTTATATGGGCTTCATAATAAAACATAAGGGTTTCTTATAAGTTAGTTTCCTTAACAAAAAATATCACTTATTCTTATTTTTCTTTAGAAAAAAATAATTTTTTAGGAAAATTTACTCTCTCCAATTTAAAATTTACCAGTAAATTTACCAATAAATTTTAACGATAAATTTTAAATCAAAATTTACCAGAAAACTTACATCACTAACAAGAATCAGTTTCATTTTCCTTAATTTTACTTTCTATTAACTAATTTTTGGTGTCATCTTGTTTATAAATACAATACTCGATTCTCTGAACTTCTTGTAATTTACCTGTATAGTTGGCAAATTGACTAGTTTCATTGCGGATTTTAAAATCTGGTAAACTGACTTCTTCCAAATCTCTTCGAATACTAATTTTTCTGAAAAATCCTAAATTTTATTGCAACTGAATTCACATTCAATTAGTTTGCATTCAAATAGCTTTTTCGCAAAGTAAATCTTTAAGACCTGCAAGAGCATGCACTTTCAAAGGATCCATTCATTTCTAAGGATCCATTTATTTCAAAGGATCCATGATACTCATTTTTTATAATTAATATATAATAGAATTCTTTATCTAAATAAAAACTTTTTGAAGAACTAAAAAATTATGTCTAACATTATTAATCATCTATTTTTAGCTATTTGATTTTTCTTTTAAGCGTTGCAAGCTCTGTTGACTTCTTCACTTTTGACTATAATTACAATATTCTCTGATTCATATAATTGTCTCAATTCTTTGAGTTCATTTAATTGTCGCAAACCTTTGTTACTGTAATAACCATTTCTAATATTATCTGAATTTCTTCAGGCTTTTACTTGAATAATATCAATTTGTTTTTTCTTTTACTTTTTCTGCAATCTTCAAATTATTTAAATAGAACAATCCGTTAGTATAAAGCTCCTTTTTTACTTGAACAATATGGTTGTGAGGGACAGATATTCACAAGTGACTTCTTCACCATCAATTTTTATAAAACGCTTTTGAAATTTATGCCGGTTTGTAAAGAGTCTTTACATAGCTATCAAAAACTTTAGGGGGCTAGGGTTTAAGTTTGCAATATATATAAATTATCTTCCTTTTGCTTTTCTTTGTATAAAATTCATTTTTAACAAGTCAGATTTTTTATTCTACTATAACAAATCTATGTTTTTTTTAATTCAAAATTTTCGACAACAATTTTTCTTTTAAAGTTTTTTTCTATTCAAAGTGTGAGAACAAATGCTAACGTTCGTCTGCTGTCCTGTTTACAATAACTGCTTTTACATATAATGAAAATGAAATTCTCATCGAGTTTATACCCAATAAAAAAAATAATGTTGGGACAACGTTATTCCAACGTCTTGCGTATCGTTGGAAATACGTTGGCATGATGTTATAAATCATGCCAACATCATACTTCTTGCAAACCACTTTTACGTGCACTCGGTGCTTTAAATGTGTATAAACTCAATTTACACCAAGTTTTATTGTTTATGTTAAAACAAAAATGGGATTGTCCCCAATAATTTTTCAAACCTTTTTTAATAAAATTAATCATAAATATTCAACAAAGTTTTCTGATAACAACTTTGTTCTTCTCAAGTATAATTTAAAAATTAACCTTCTATTCAATTAAATATCGCGGACCTTATCTTTGGAAAAAATTCCCAGAGATTGTCAACAAAAACAAGACTACATTAATACAATTTAAAAATGAATCAAATTAATTATTACTATTTAGGGATCTTAATTTATCTGACTTCAAATGTTTCTTTTAAAATTTAATCAAATAGAAACAAATTTATTTATATCAATCAAATTTAAGTAATGATGTTAAAAATTCATCTTGTGATAATGTTAATTATGAAATTTTATTCTTATTTAAAACTTTTTGTTTAAATGATTTTAAAACATTTTAGCGGTTGCTAGCATTTCGACAATTCTTAGTTATTTGCTATTTTGAATTTCTTAATTTTCTCAGTTATTTTCTGTTTTGATTCTGACCTATATTTTATATATTTATATTATATACATTTGTATGTTACGGTTATGTAGAGTTTTTCTTTTATGTAGAGTTTTTTTTTTTTTTTTATATGTGGGGCTCGGCCATAAGGCAAAATGTGCCTTCTTCTTGTTCCTGCCATTAATTTTGATATATGTATATGCAATATAAACATTCTTTAACGGCGAAATAAATTACACTTAACTTATATATGAGCACCGTTAAATTTTAGGAAAAAAGATGTTAGGCAAAAAAATTTTAAGAAAAAAAACGTTACATATTAGCTAAAATGATGTTGAGCCAATGTATTTTCTATTGTTGTTTAGATATTGGAATAATGGCATAAATGAAATATAGGTCAACGTCAGGGTTAGGGTTAACCCGTATTAACGGCGTTTGCAAAACGTTGTAAGAAAAACGCCCTCACATGTTTTTTTTTTTTTTTTTTTTTTTTTTTTTTTTGTGTTTTTTTTTGCCGTTTCATATATTTACATATTAGACATATTACATTTATAAAAAATGGCCGAAGCAAGAAGAAGACAATGACTGTTTTATCGCCGAGCCCCGTTTACAAATTGCCCGTGTTTATAATCAAATATAAATAAAATATACAAAAAAACGTTAAAGAGTACATAACTTTTGTCAAATAATAAAATGACATTTATATCAAAATTTAAAAGTAAAGAAAGTTTTGTATACTAATACAAATATATTTGATACATATAATAAAATATATTTAATGATAATGGGAGCGGTTGTTTCTATTTTAAAATTTCCTTGTAAAAAAAATACTTAAAGTCAGTTGAATTAAAATCTAATTGAAGTAAGATTCTCTTAGAAACTGCTTGAAATTTTTCTAAAGAGTAGTGTTCTTTATTAAAGTTTTTAATAAAATTTTTCCATAAAAAAGGTCCTCGATATTTAATTTGATAAGAACTTATTTTTAAATTTATTCTCGGAACAATAAATTTATCCTCTGAAAACTTTGTTCGATACTTATGAGATATTTCGCTAAAATAAGATTGAAATAGAAGTGGAGATATTCCATGTTTCATTTTAAACATGAAAAGTAATGTTTGGTAAATGTTTAGTTTATAAATGTTTAAGACCTTGAGACGATTTAATAGTGGTTTGCAATAAACAGTTCTGTTTGCCCCAAATACAATCCTACAAGCATGCTTTTGTTTACTATAAAGTTGTTTGAGTTTTCCGTAATTCGTACTTCCCCATGCAATGTTGCAGTAAGAAAAATAGCTGTGAATAAATGAAAAATAAATTTTCATTAGAGCTTTTGCGTTTAAAAATGGTTTTATTTTATAAAGTACGGAAATATTATAAGAGATTTTACTTTCAATAGATTGGATGTGAAACTTCCATGACAAATTTTTATCAAGAGTTACGCCTAAAAAATTAACAGTAGATTCCCTTTTTACATCTGTTTTATTGAATAAATCAACTTTATTTGGTTTGTGGAACAAGATGAATTTAGTTTTATCTACATTTAGTGAAAGGCGGTTACTTATAAACCATTCATTTACTTTAGATAATTCTTCATTAAAAATTTTAAAGAGAATTTTTATATCTCTGTGTCAATAAAACAGATTGGAATCGTCAGCAAACAATATAAGGTATAATTTTTTAGATGCTAAAAATAAGTCGTTTATATATACTAGAAACAATAATGGTCCTAAGATAGATCCTTGAGGAACCCCGCAATTTATAAGCTTTTTTTTGGTTTCATTTGTTTCATAGGTTATGCATTGTTTTCTGTTAGTCAAGTAGTTTTTAAACCAAAGTAAGTTTAAGTTGTTTACTCCATAAAGTTTTAATTTTTTTATAAGGATTTCATGATTGACAGTGTCAAATGCTTTGGATAAATCAATAAAAACTCCTAAGGTAAAATAATCTTTATCAAAAGCATCCGATATATGGTTTACAAGCTCAATTACCGCGTGATCCGTAAAATGATTTTTTTTAAACCCAAATTGTTTGTTGTACAGAATGTTATTTGATACTAGATGATTATAAAGCCTATTGTACATAAAGCGTTTTAGCAATTTAGAGAAACAAGGTAATACAGAAATAGACCTATAGTTTGAAACATTTGTTTTTTCACCTGACTTAAAAATCGGTGTGATTTTGGCTATTTTAAGTTTGTCTGGTACAATACCAGACGTTAATGAGAGATTAAAAATGTGAAACAATAAGGGTTTAATAATATCAAAGACTGATTTAACTACATTGACGCTAATTTTATCTATGCCTGCACTTTTGTTATTTTTCAGAGAGCAAAAGGCATTATGCAACTCACTTATATTTAAATTTAGTTCTGTCATAACATTATTTGCTGTTTTGAGGTATGTTTCAAATTTTATGGTACTAGATGGAATTTTAGCCGCCAGATTCGGACCAATCTCAAGAAAAAAACTGTTTAGCTTTTCAGCTATGGTTTCTTTATCATAAACAACTTTTTCATCAATTAACAGTTTTTGTGGCCAATTGTTTTTAATCAAAATATTTTTTTAATCAAGATATTAACATTTTTCTATCAATTATAATGTTATTTCTACACTGCAAAAAGCAATAAAGCACAATTTTACACTGCATAACTTAGCGCTGTGAGGTTATATTTTCTTTTTATTTATTAAGGTCATACACGATTATTATAATATTCCAGGCAAATAATTGAATACGGAAATTAAAACACTAAAAATAAATAAACATTCCAATAGTTCTAATCCAAAATTTTAAGAATATATACAATAACTTAGAATAAAACTATTTTAATTTTCACTTTCTGTGCAAATTTCCACCATATCTCAAATAATTCGCGTATTCTTTGTTTGACACTAAAAGAGGAAAATATACGAAAAAACATAGAGTTACAAACAAATACAATTAAAAGCATTTTTAAAAACTAAATAAAAAAAACAATTGGAATGAAAAAAAAGAAACACCACAGAAACCAGAAATTGTACTAGCTTTCTATTTGTTTTTTTTTTTTGTTAATGAAAGATTGTTGACTGCAAATTGTTTAGCTACATAATCTGAAATAGAAAAAACAATCCCTCTTTAAACTGCAAAAGTAATGAAACTTCCCTCAAAAAATTTTTAAATGAATAAAGAAACAAAATTAATTTAAAACACAATCATGACAAAATGGAAAAAAAACATTTCTATTTTTACCCTCAAAAGATATATCTTTGTGTCTAGACCCTTTAAAGATACATCATTGAGTTAAGATTTCTAGAAAGTTGTTTTTTTACAAAGATTATTTTAACTAAAGTAATATTTTTTCTTATAACAGGAATTGCATGGTAATTAAAGAAACTTAAATGGTACATTCACAAAATGAAAAATCAAAAATCGTTTTTAAAAATCGCTCTCTTTAACACTTGCGATTACTTTGTTAGGTATTTTTTCTTCAAATCAAAACTACTTATATTTCACTTACACGCTTGACCGTTTGAGCAAGTAGCATCTTCTTACCAAAAACCAATAATTTTTTTAATGAAAAGACAGAAACATCAAAAAGCGGTCATTTAAGAAATTGTAACAAATGATTAAGCTTATGTAAATTGTATGTTATGAATGTTGAACCATAACAATTCACAGCATTAATAAGTCATCTAAATCAATTTAATAGCATCAATGCATAACCAATGCATTGATTCTGTTAATTTAGTTAGTATCTTTAGAACATAGAGACCAGTATGCAAAAGAAATTAATTGTAAAGCCGTTTATTTTTTAAACTCCACCAGTAATCAAGACTTTCTGACAAAATGACTTTTTACCGGATAATTCTTTTGACTTTTCAGAAATGAATCGGTGAATGATAAAAGGGCAGAAGTCATATATTTTGCATAGTTGACTTTTTAGCAAATTTGTATATTCAAAAGATAGCTCCGTCATTTTAAGTTCCAAACGTGTCTGTCAAATATTTTCTCTAGCCTGTGCAGTGTCTAAAAGTTTTGGTTTTTTGTTGAAAGGGCTGAAGTCCCGACTTCAGCCTTTTTAACAAAAAACAAGAAACTTTGCGCTAAAGTCGTGGACCAAACGCAACCTTACTTTGTTGTTTTGATTGCGCAACAGCGTTATGAATAAGGTTGATTTATTACGTTTGATTATTTTAATAGTAATTTAAGTTGATTAACTGCTTTTTTGAATGGGTGATAGTGGTAGTGAGTTTGATCATACAAATTATAAAAAAAAGATAAAAAGTACTGATGATTATGAAAGGAACAAGATTAAGAAATCTAGGCTTTCTTATGTGGCATAAGAAAACCACAGGGGACAACTAGTTGATGCAAAGTCTATTAAAGATCCATGCAGGTAAGAGATAATACGCAATAGTTCTTA
>NC_061160.1:59816916-59819416 GCF_022113875.1 Hydra vulgaris
ATATATATATATATATGAGCCGAGTGTCTAACGAGACCCGACTATAGTAGAGCGACATGAGATAGAACGATTCCATTTGTCATAATTGTTTTTGAAAACTAAGTTTGCAACAACTACCGAAGCAGGCAAAGTGTTCCATGATGACACCACTCGGTTTCTAAAGAAGTTTTGTCTTTGAGAGTTTTTCGATAATTCTTGATCAATTTTATGCTTGGCACCACGAAGATGACCTGCAGGACCATTACATAGGAGTGCACTGGCTCTGTTAATCTGCTGTTGCCAATTAACAATATTTAATTTTTTATAAATTATTAAAAATTGAGTTACATCTCCTCTTGTTCGACGTTCAGCTAATGAGCTGAGACCAAGATATGCTAATTGTTTCTTGTAATTCAAGCTGCGAAATTGTGGAACGAGTTTGGTAGCTCTTCGTTGGACCGACTCTAACTTTTTAATGTCCTTTAGAAGAACAGGGCACCAAATTGGTGCACAGTACTCCAATATCGGTCTTACATATGCTGTATAGAGCTTCACAAACATAGTTGGGTTCCATTTTTTAAAAGTTCTTTTGAGTATCCCAAGTATAGAATTAGCTTTGAGAGTGGCATCACTAATCTGATCTGACCATTTCAGTTTATTATGTATCAGAACACCCAATGTTCTTTCAACGGATACATCTTCAATAGGAATTTGACTGCCATTTTTATCTAACATTGTCAAGAGGATATTGATGTCTGTGGAACCACCACGGAACTTTAGAACCTTGCATTTATTTATGCTAAGTTCCATGCACCAAAGTCTTGACCAATTACATATCATATCAATATCATTTTGAACTAAAGCCAAGTCCGTAACTGTTTTTATTTTGGCAACCAACTGGCAATCATCAGTAAAGAGTTTGCAATTATATTTGACTATTTCTGGCATGTCGTTAATAAAAATCAAAAATTGAAGAGGACCTTAGACTGATCCTTGTGGTACACCACTATGGACATCCTTCCATTTTGAAGAGAAATTTCCTAGAACAACCCGCTGTTTCCTTTTTTCAAGAAAGTCTTTGAGCCAGGCAAGAATATTATTGCCAAAACCATAGCCAGCCAGTTTGTGATAAAGCAGAAGATGTGATACACGATCAAAAGCTTTGGCAAAATCTAACAAAATGAGCAATGCAGCACAGTTGTCACTTAAAGCTTTGGTAATAATATCCATTACTTCAAGAAGATTTGTGACACACGATCTAGATTTGACAAAACCGTGTTGATTGCAAGATAATAGATTATGCTTAACTAGGTGTTCAGTCATGACATCACGCATTATTTTCTCCATTACTTTTCCAATTGCTGAGGTGAGGAAAATAGGCCTGTAATTTCTAGGATCAGTACGCTGACCCTTTTTAAATATTTGGCGTTATATTAGCCAGTTTCCAACCAGACGGTACTTGTCCAGAATCAAACGATTTGATAAACAGGAGAGAGAGAGGCACACTGAATTCTTTAGAGCACATTTTTAGCACTCTAGGATGGATTCCATCATTACCAGTGCCTTTTGAAGAGTCAAGAGCAGATAAACGTTTTTCAATATTGCAACAATTGAACAAGGAGCTAGAAACTGGTGAGCAAACTATTTCGGTTCTTCGAGGAAAATCAGGAGCTTTGGAGTGAGTTTCAGGAAATGAAAAAGCTTTAAAAAAGTGATTATTTAAGCAATTTGCAATAGACATATTATCTACTAATTGCACTCCATCGTGGTCAAAAAGTGATCGAATTTCACTTTTACAAGCCTTTTGGCTGTTAAAAGAATAAAACTTTTTTGGACAGGACTTACAAGCGAAAATGACTTCACTCTCATACTTTAGTACAGCATCAGCAACAAGCTTTTTCACCAGACGATTTTGTTTGTTGTACAAGACTCGAATACTATCTTTAAATTTGCTTGAAGAACAGCGTAATTTCATAAATAGTCTAAATTTTTCATTAGTTGCCGCTTTAATAGTAGAATTAAACCATTTTGGATCACGTTTTTTAAAATTAAAAGATATATTATATTTGGGAATGTGATGTTCAACCAATAAAATGTAAATGTTTTTAAATAATTCAAAGCTTTCATCTGCTGATTTATTTGTGAATAAGTTCGGCCAAACGATCGCTTTTAGGCCTTCACTAATGGCATTATAGTCACCTTTGTCATAGATATAATTAACTTTGTGATGTCTGATTGATTGGTCGATGTTTTAAGATTAAAATCCCATAAGAGTGAATTGTGGAAATAGTTTTTCTGAGTACAACCAAGCGGAGGACCAACTGTAATATTATGAATACGATCAGGGTCTTCAGACAGCACCAGGTAAAGTGTGTTATTGATAAATGTTGGTTTGGTGACAAACTGTGATAGGAAGCAATCATCTATAGTTTTTAAAAATATTTTAGTAGACTGTTTACCCTTTTTACATTTGCCACCCAAATCACTCCATCTGATATCACTATAATTAAAATCACCAACA